>MU678758.1:126683-175488 GCA_026770625.1 Nicotiana glauca
ATATATATATATATATATGTAACTGCTCTGCCGTAGTCGGCTCGCTCGTAGGCGCTCAGCCATACTAGGCTCAGAATATAACTTAACATCTAATCAGAGGTTACCCAATAGAGGCTTGCCCATCGATTATAGCTCAATAGTAATGAAATTACTTTTAATAATATATATATATATATATATATGTAAAATCTCTACTCTTTTGACCGAAAGAAGGAAATACTCAACTGAATATACAGTCCCGATGAGAGAAATATCATAACTTACAAAACTAGAAAAATATATGTAATTTACGAGACTGGCAAAATATACGTAAATTCCAGGATACCAATTTTTTTTCTATGCCTCGTTATAAAAGTTGGGTAATTACGATATCATGCTAAAGTGAAGGAAAAACTTACCGTTAACATACCTGGAGTAGGAAAAAATTCATATGATGATCTTGGAACAGGTTGCACCGTACTCCGCTAGAATCGCAAAACGTAATTACGTTGCTAAGACCTTAATAATTCTTGTTGGGGTTTTTATAGGAATCAATTGAAAAGAAAATGCTAATATCAAGTAAGAACGTGAGCTCTTATGTCTGTTCTTGATTTTGGAACAATTCCAAAAATGAAGTTAGTATAGTTTTCTTAGTCTTTAAGTGAAAGACTTGATTAGTCAAGTCTTGGAAATAGTATCTTCATGACACCTAGCAAGGAGTGACTTAGTCATTCCTTATATCATGGCAGGCTGCTTTGATTGACTTGAACCTCGTTTGTTGTTTGATATGCAACGTTAATTGAATACCTCTTGAGATTTTTTCCGTAGGCTGATGTTATCGAAGCCTTCGTATTATTTGAGGGCTGATTATATTGAAGCCCTTTATAATTTGCTTTTTTCGAGGATAGCCTAATTTAACCATTTTTTCGAAGTGTGTGAAAGCCTTTTAATTTTATGGCAGAAGTCAAACGTCTCTGAGCTGCATTATTTTGGCCGTAGCCTTTTATATGACCGTAGTCTTTTATATGGCCATAGCATTTAGTCCCCGAGTGTGATGGCCTTCGCCTTAATATCGAGGGTATGCCTCTCTGAGATATTGTGAGCCTGAGTGAGCCTCTTTGAGGTCTTATAAGTTCGAGTGTGCCTCTTTGAAGTCTTATAAGTTTCGAGTGTTTGATGACTTAATGTGTCGATTGTCTATGACAGCCCCCGAGTATTTAGGTGCATTCGAGGTTTTGGCCCTTGAGCCCAAAAATTGATACGCTCAAATTACACTTTAATTAAATAGTGTAAGGCGGTCGGTGTCAAATATAATAACCAAAAAAGGTTAGGGTCAAATCCCACAGGGAATAGGTGTGTAAAGGTTACTTGATTAGTGTGTCACTTGACTTAAGCCATAATTCTATCCGGTTAATTGTAACAAGAGTATGGTATGAATGTGAGTTGAAAATAACAAAGTGTCATATTGAGAATGTAATTAATTTGATTAAAGAACCAAAAGTTGTGTCCCCTTCAATGAAGTTTAATGCTATCTGTGTTAATATGATATATTTCTAATGCAAGGTTCTTTTGATATGCAAATGATTTCTAAGTGAGTATCCAATATTTTCCAATAGTTGGGTAGTATTTCATCTTTATGATTTTTTCAAAAATAAAAGAGTTGCAATTAAGAACAATCAATATATGCCAAATAAGACCCACTTATTCCTAAGCGATTCTATTAAACACGGTTTAAAGCCTTGAGTCTTTGATATTTACTTCTACCAAATTCTAACCCACTTTTCCAAGAAAAGTAAGAATTTAATGGCACTTGTCAATGTTTGAAACCACCAACAATAAATGAAGAATGAGAAGTAAATAAATTTCAACTGACCATTATACATATATTCAATATTAAACACATATTAACATAACACCCATTTAGGGTCCACAACCTTAGTATTTAAAGTTAGCTTCACGTACTAAAATACAAAAGGATGAGAATATTTAATACCATAAAGCTTACAAGGTGCAAGATTCTTCCTTTAAAAGCTTCCAAAAGAGAGGAATAATAATGCCTCGGAATGTAGCCCCAAAATCAGACAAGATAACCCTACTAAAACCAAAATAAATCTATTTATAGTGGGTCAAAACTCGGGACAAAACTCGAACAAAAATACCCTTTTCGGTTAAGTATGCGACCTCATATCTATCGCATAACAGACATGCGGTCCGCATTCTTGACATGGCCATCACATCTTCAAACCCTAGTTTCCAGGCCTTCATCGCATTAACGTTTTACGGTCCACATTGCAGATATACGATCGCATTTCATGTTGAATTTTCCACCATCAGCAACCTTCATGACGAGTTTGTGGTCCATTATGCGGCCCGCAAACACGTTATGCGATCGCAGATTAGACTGCATTTCTTTCACTGGACTTTGGCCAACTAACTGTTGTGGTTTGCGATTTCCTTTTGCATTATGCGGCCCGCATGTTGGATTTGTGTTCCGCATTTCCACATTTGCAATGCATTTTTCTCTTTTTGTGGCTTTTTCATTTCATTTTCATGCTCTTATGTCCTTTAACCTCATACACAACAAAAATACTAAAATTACATAAGTATACAAGATAATTACATTTAAAACAAGCTAAAATCTAAGTAATTTGTATTAAATGTGCCAAAAATTTTTCGGCACATCAACACCCTCAACTTAAACTCTTGCTTGACCTCAAGCAACTAAAACGACACTATCCTATTCTAGACTCCATCTAAAAGATATGAAACAATAGTGACCGTGGACAGTATTCGTTGTCTGTGCTACAAGCATGCATTTTTTTATTATTTACCCTTCCTGAACTTTCAATATTTACAAAGAAACTAATCAACTTGTGAAACTTTGAGCCTCGATCAATTTGACAAAATATTACCCAAAGCTGAGTGCACTTGCATTTGACTCAACAACTTTAACTTCTGTTCAGCCTCACAATTCATGTTCTCTTACTAGAACGAAAGTCCCAAACTCACAATTATTTACAATGACAACAAAAAGGGACGAATTTACAAATACACTCACTTTAAAAAAGAGTTTCAAGTGTTACAACATACTATACCATATGTTTGCCTTTATTTTAATTCATCGCTTTATTCTAAGAACGTTAGGATGGAGATTCCATAAGGACTTTTTAAGCTTGAGATGTAGGTTTAGGGAAGGGTCAGATAAGCATTTGGGTACAAGTGACTACACCCTCCTTGAACACTACTCACATTTTTCTTTCTTGTTGCTCTTTGCTTCTTTTCAAACCACATAGACCTCATTAGCACCAACTTTTCCACCATTGGGTCACCTCAACTACCTCTTTTATTCTCCTCAACACTACTTATGTATATATACTCACAACTATTATTATTATTATTTTTATTCTGCTTTTGGAGCTTGAGTAGTTTCACATTTTGTGGTACACTTCCCTACACTCACTGCACTAGCTTGCCAATTTTTGTCTTGACACCACACCCCCAACTTAGGCTTTTAGCCTCATTCTCAGTTTTCAAGGAGGGACAGGTTCAAAAGAGGAAATTATTTTACAGAAAGGGAAAGGTTTGTAATGAGGTAGCCAAAGAAAAGGTTAAAGGCTCAACTGGGGTGACTAGTGATACTATCTATACAATGGGTTGCTTGAAAGGCTAACTGATTTTCCAAAAATCACAAAGACTGCCTAAGGTCATTTTTCCAACCAAATGTAATTATTATAAGCATCAAAAAACCAACCGGTGAATTTGTAGACGACAGAAGTAAACACAAGAATTATTTATACAAAGACTCACACACATGGCACACGAACTGTTTGGCTCACATAGTTTGAAGTCCTCAAGTCAACACTTGGCAACTTAAAGCTTTCATCATATATACAGGTATAACTCTATGTAGACATAGAGTCACAGAGTGAGCTTTAAGTTTACACAGTTGATATCTCTTTTTTTATATATATATTAATGGAAGGGTATAGGCTATATACATACGCACATTCTTGAAACTAGACAATTACACCAAACTGGTCAACATGCTTCATTCTACTATCCTGGTTCTACTATTACACCCTTGGAAAAGAACCCGACGAAGAAAACCAAGGGGAATTCATTGCTAATTACTAAAGATGGACATGCAACAATCTACTTGATTTTGTTTTCTTCACGAGGATAACTTATGTACTAAAACCACAAAATACCATTATGTACAGAATCAAAAAACACAAATAAACATAGAAGTTTGCTTATAGTACAAAAACATAAACATGTGCAACAAGTTACAAATTTCACAAAAATATATACAAGGCTACCACCCCCAACGAAAAAACATGCATTGTCCCTAATGCATAAGAACGTAAAACTGAGCTTAGGGGCTCCCTGAGGCACACTAAGCGCTATAGGAGTCGGAAGCCGGCTGAGTGATGGTGGGGTCACCCTCTTATGCTGAAGCTGGGACCGATGAGGTCTCAGCCTGAGGAGTGACCTCCACTGATGGAGGAGGGATCTCTGGCTGACCCAATACTGGAGTTGGGGCCTGTGAGCTGCTAGCCTTGCCCGCTGAGTGGCTGATGGATCTGCAGGAGCGGCCATGTCTGCTAGCGAATGTTCTATTGCTACCCGAATTGCCGCTTGTTCCTTGTCCTTAACTGTAGAATATAAATCTACTTACCCTTATCCTGAGGGCCTTCATCCTCCTCGGACCATGAATCCTCCTCATCCTCTCCCTCGTCTGCCTCCTGACCCTCGGACTCTGTACAGTGCCCAAAATCCCCCTCAAAAGGAATATCAATTTGTGCAGGAGGAGCTAGAGCTTAGGAACCCCCAGCAGTCGGAGGTGCAATGTCTGTCATCAGTTTAGAGAAGTCAAGATCCAGGCCAGGTGTTGTTGTGTCTGCTCCCTGCTCACCTTCATTGGGCAGGAAGGATGATAGATTTAACTCTAGAGTCGGCATTTTGTGGAGTTCAGTCTTCAAAGTGGAAAATTCCACCCTGAGCTTTTGCAAGTCACTAACCTCACCACGCTCTATCTTCTCAACCCTCATTTCAAGTTGTTGCAGGTGATCTCTATAAGATGCTTATTGCTGTTGGAGTGCAGTCATTGATGATTGTATTGGAGTCAAAGCTTGCTTGATGAGGCTGGGCAAGTTCTTCAAAAGATGGTCTACCTTAGCATTGGCATGCTTAGCTAAGAGACCAAGCATCGAAATGGATAGCAGTGCAGTAGAAAGCTGAGCAATGGTAGACCGAGAGGTAGGCTGTGAAGTGGAAGTGGATGCAGTTGTAGCTTGCGGGGACACAATAATTTGGGAATCTGAGGGCTCCACATCAACTAGAGCCTGAGCCTGAGCCTGAGCCTAAACCTCCAGGGGAGCAACAACATCATTAATGCGTGTGATATCCATATCCTTCAGCGCCTTCCTTGTCTTGTCAGTCTGTGGCATGGTAGTGGCATTCATAGCCTTATAGAGGGCTGTGATCAAGCAAGGGAATGGAAGTAAAGTGGCGTGCTGCCTTGTCTGGATCCCTATCTCATGGAAGATAAGAGAACCTACATCAATCTTGATACCCACCATAATACATGCAGTGAGAAGAGCTTTGTCAATGCCTATGTCAGTCTTATTTCTAGACGGTACCAGTCGAGAGGTGACAAAGATAAGCCAAAATCTACACTCTCGTGTGAGATCCTCCTTGAATATTTTGTGCACAGGTTTGATCCAAGAAGGGGTGCCCTTGGCTATTACGGAAGCTATCCAACTACGCTCATTTTCCCAGTTTGCCCGTTTGGCGGCATACTTAGTTGTGCCCTGTTTCCAGCCGGGGAAGTAAAGCTCATTTATTGTCTCACCACTGTAGAATACACTCTTCCCCCGAACCAATACAGTGTCACAAAAAACCCTATTGCGCTTGTGGTGAGCAGTTCTGGAGGCTCCATACGAGGCATAAAACTCACGGACAAGAGTCTCATTATAGTCATCAGGCAACTCAGTGAAGCACTCCCATTTTCTTGCTTTGATGTTCTCCCATATATGGGGGTACTGCTCCTATAGCCCATTCAAATTCCATTGTTTTTTGGCCAGGATTGTCCGTTTGGTGAGCCTTTCTCTTTATAGCGCCCTGGACCCTTCGACCCTAAATCTGAGCTGGAAGACATCTCCGCTTTTTCTTCTCGCCTCAGCTTGTAGGTCAATTGAGGGCAAGGTCTCCTCCTCATCAGACTGGGAGGGAAGTGGAACATTAGGGTCCGGTCGTGGATGTTTTTCTTGTGATGCTTGAGGACTGAGGAGGCCCTTTTTTTAGTAGAGGCTATATGTTTCTTGGGAGCCATATCTGAGCGATTTGCGATGGGTATGTCACTACATAACACACTATGCGACCGCATAAGTGTTATGCGGTGGATTCAATTGAGTTGCTGGAGAGCCAAAAGTGCGGTGCACTATGCGATCGCATAGTGGAAATACAGTCCGAAAAGTGCACCACCTTGTCACATTTTTATCACCAGGTTTAGCCAAATACATTGTATGGGTTTGCGACCACTATGCGGTCCGCATAGTGAAAATATGACCGCATATGTGTAGGAAACTTCCAAGGTAATTTTTCTTCCCTTTCTCATGCAATCTTACCAGTGTTATGATCTTTTGAATCTCCTGCACTCAAAAACACACTTTAAATATCTCAATTAAATCTATCTAACAAAAATTAAAAATTTAAAGGTCAAAAAGGGTGTTACCACACATGGGTTGCCTCCCATGAAGCGCTTGATTTAACGTCCGGGCACGATCAAGTTGGCATTCCTTAGGATTCACTCATTGGTCGGGCATGGACCATCATTGAGAGCCAACTGCTCGACTAAATGTTTTTCTCCATCTGTGCCCAAGTAGTGCTTGACACGCTGACCATTCACTTTGAAGGTTCGCCATCCTCAGATGCTAATTCCACAGCTTCAGAAAGAGAGACATTGACCACCTTGAACGGACTGGACCATTTCGATTTGAGCTTGACTGAAAACAATTTGAGCCTTGAGTTAAAGAGCAAAACCAAGTCACCCGACTTGAACTCCCTCTTCAAGATCTTTTTGTCATGGATGAACATCATCCATTTTTTATACACAACTGCACTTTTATATGCATGGAAACAGAATTCCTCGATTTCATTGAGTTGTGTTAACCTCAAATTTGCAGCTTCAGCCCAGTCTAAGTTCAACCTCTTTAGAGCCCACATGGCTTTGTGTTCCTGTTCTATGGGTAGATGACAAGCTTTTCCGAAGACTAACCGATAAGGAGAAGTGCCAATAGGAGTCTTGTATGCCATGCGATGTGCCCAGAATGCGTCATCTAGCTTCCTTGACCAATCAGTCTTGTTTGCATTAATAGTCTTTGCTAGAATGCTCTTTATCTCCCAATTGGAAACTTCAAATTGGCCACTTGATTGGGGATGATAAGGTGTGGCCACCTTATGTTTGACGCCATATTTATCTAGTAGCCCCGTGAAAGCCTTGTTACAAAAATGAGACCCACCATCACTAAGAATGGGTCTAGGAGTGCCAAACCGACTGAATATATTTTTCTTTAAGAATATGGTCACACTCCTTGCCTCGTTGTTAGGTATGGAAATTGCTTCAAACCATTTGGACACTTAGTCCACAGCCACCAAGATATATTTCATTTCGCAAGATCTTACAAAGGGACCCATAAAATCAATTTCCCACACGTCAAAAATTTCTATCTCCATCACAAAGTGCATTGGCATTTCATGCCTGTTGGAGATTGATCCTTGCCTTTGGCATTGGTCACAAGACTTGACCGTTTGATTGGCATCATGATAGATCGATGACTAATAATAACCATATTCAAGCACCATAGCCACCGTTCGATTTCCCCCATGGTGACCCCCTACAGGGTAGTCGTGGCATGCCTTTAGTATTGGCATAATCTATTCTTCTGGAACACAAATTCTGATGATGTTATCAGCACAAACACAGAACAAAAATGGTTCTTCCCAATAGTATTGCCGACAATCTCTCAAAAATTTATTCTTTTGATAGGATTCCAATCGCTCCAGAATAAGGTCACTAACCAAGTAGTTAGCAATATCGGTGTACGAAGGAGTAAAAGTGCTATATAGTGCCAATATTTGTTCATCCGAGAATGCATCATTGATTTCAAGATCTCCGTTTGGCCTCCCTGGCTCTTCAAGCCTTTATAAATGATCCGCTACTTGATTTTGCGTTCCCTTGCGATCCTTGACCTGGAAGTCAAATTATTGCAACAACAAGACCCATCGAATCAACCTAGGCTTTGCATCCTTCTTTGCCATAAGATAGCGAATAGCAGCATGGTCTGTGTACTCTATCACCTTTGATCATTTTAAGTAGGCCCGAAATTTCTCAAAGGCATAGGAAGTGGCAAGAAGTTCTTGCTCAGTCACCATGTAATTCATTTGCGCCCCATTGAGTATCTTTCTTGCATAATAGACTGGGCAAAGAACCTTGTTGTGACATTGGCCAATTATTGCTCCAATAGCTACACCACTGGCGTCACACATGAGCTCGAAAGGAAGAGACCGATCGGGTGTGACAATAGTAGGTGCCGTGGTGAGCTTCTACTTCAATTCCTCAAAGGCTTTCAGGTATTTCTCCTCAAACACAAATTTTGCATCTTTCTGAAGGAGTTTGCACATAGGTTTGCATTCTTAGAGAAATCCTTGATGAAACGCCTATAAACTTCGGCATGCCCTAAGAAACTTCGGACAACTTTAACTGAGGTAGGTGGAGGAAGCTTTGAAATGCTCTCGATCTTTGCCCGGTTAACCTCTATGCCATGTTTCAAAATTTTATGCCTCAATACAATTCCTTTATCCACCATGAAATGGCATTTCTCCCGGTTGAGCACAAAGTTGATCTCCTCACATCTTTTGAGCACTTGTCAAAGATTTTTAAGACAGTGCTTAAAAGAGTCACCTACAACTGAATAATCATCCATGAAAACCTCCAGAAAGTCCTCCACCATGTCAGAGAAGATGGACATCATGCATTTTTCAAAAGTAGCCAGAGTGTTGCACAAACCAAACGACATCAAGCTAAAGGAAAAAGTTCCATAAGGATTAGTGAATGTTGTCTTCTCTTGGTCCTCCAATACTATGTTGATTTGGTTGTAGCCGAAATATCCATCAAGGAAGCAAGAGAAAGACCTTCCCACTAGCCGATCAAGCATTTGATAAGGCATAGGGAAATTGTCTTTACATGTGGCATTGTTGAGCTTCCGATAATCCATACACACCCTCCAACCGGTCATCGTTCTTGTTGGGATGAGCTCAGTTTTATCATTTTCAATTACGTTCATGCCTCCATTTTTCGGCACACATTACACCGGGCTAACCCAAGAACTATTGGCAATGGGGTAGACTACCCCGGCATCCAACCACTTGATGATTTCTTTCTTTACCACCTCTTGCATGGACGGGTTCAACCGTTGTTGGTGTTACACAATTGGTTTAGTATCATTCTCCAATTGCATGGACGGAAGAGTTCGCAAATTCCGGGATGAATCCCCCGGATGTCCACAATTTTCCATCCAATCGCTTGCCTATGCTCCTTCAAGACATCCAACAATTGTTCTACGTGCACATCATTCAACAAAGAAGAAACAATTGCAGGTAAAGTATCATTTGAGCCAAGAAACTTATACCTCAAGTGTGGTGGAAGTGGTTTGAGCTATAGTTGTGGTGGCTCGATAATTGAAGGCTTTGTGGGAGGAGTGGATCTATTCTTCACTTCGAGAGAGAGCTTCACCAGAGCATACGTGTAAGACCCAAGCCCCTCCAATACATTTACCGATTCCTTATATCCTTCATATCTTCACCATCAAAGTTCACCAAAATAGCCGTCAATTACTCGCCGAGGCATTGTTCTTCCATTTTCATTTTAATCGCATCATCTACTTCATCCACAACATCGATCACCGAGATGCTTTCATACTCATGTGGTAGTTTCATACCCTTGCATGCTTGGAATGTAACCTGTTCATCATTCACACCGAATTTGATCTCATTTCTTTCCGAATACATTAGTGCTCTTCCTGTGGCAGGAATGGTCTCCACAAAGTGATTGGGATCTCTTTTTCAACCGCACAATCAAGGATTATAAAATTGGCGGGTAAATGAAACTTTCCCACCTTAACAAGCCCTTCATAAAAAATTCCCATCGATCTTTTTATGGAACGATCGGCCATTTGCAATCTCATACTTGTGGGCCTTGGCATGCCTAACCCTGCTTGCTTATAGATGGAAAGAGGCATTAAGTTGATGCTAGCCCCATTATCACTAAGGGCTCTTGCAAAATCACGTGCCCCAATTGTAGATGGAATGATGAAAGCTCCCGGATCTTCTTTCTTTTGAACAGTAGATGTTGCAATGATGGAACTAACCCGGTCACGTTCACCACTTCATTCTTAGTGGTTCTCTTTTTTGTGATCAAATCTTTCAAATATTTAGCAAACCCCGGCATCTCTTCCTAGCAGGTCTTTGAGGGAACGGAGGAGGAGGTCTATGAATAGGTGGAAGAGATTTTGGTGACTCTTTTACCTTTTCTGTTACCTCTTCCCGGTTCTCTTTTTGCACTTGCAACTCTTCCGAAATCTTATCAACTTCGACAACAATTGGCTCTTCAATATCAACCCCTTGTTCGGACTCTTCTACTTCAACCACTTGTTCACCCTCTCCTTGTAGTACCTTCCCACTCCGAGTAGTAATTGCCATGATATGAGAAGTTGGACCACTCCCACTACCCCTTGGATTATCAATTATGTCACTAGAGAGTGTTCCCTTTTGCTTTGGATTTTGTTCCCTAGAGAGGTCTCTCATTTGCATCTCCAATTTTTGAATGGATGTGGTATAAGAGCCAACAAGCTTGGTCGTGTTCCTCATAGAAGTGTCGGACTTCTCTTGATTTTGCAATACCCGTTCAAGCATGCATTCCACCTTGGAATCACTTGAGGAAACTTGGTTTGAATATTGACCCTTTGGAGGAACATAAGGATTTGAACTCCGATTTGAAAAGTTGTTGTTGTTATTCCAATTTCCTTGATTTGAGCCACCTTGGTCATTTCGCCATTGTTGGTTGCCTTGCCCTTGCGGGTTAGGCCTCCATTGATTTTGTTGTCCTTAACCTTGGTATTGTTGCCTTTGATACCGTCCTTGAGAGTTGTTGATGTAGTTTGCTTCCTCAAAATCTTCATTTGATATGGGTTGCACATCCTCCACCATATTCACCTTCTTTGTTTGGCTTTCCATGAACTTTTTGTCAACACATTGACATTTGTGGCAAGCCCTGCGATTAGTTTATCTCTCTCTTGATTCTCCTTAATTAGGTTGGTCAAGGAGGGAGAACCATATGCAATTCCACCTGTGGTGTCCTCGGAGTGCCAAGCTTGATTATGTAGTGCCATTTTTTAAGGATTTGTGTAATCCTTGTGAATATCTTATCTATAAAGATCCATCAGCTGCATTCTTGACTATAGATTGGTTCATCGTATGTAAACCCATGTAAAGTTTTTCCAACAAGATGGAATCTGGAAAACCATGATTGGGAGACCTTACCGAATATAATTTGAACCGATCTTATGCCTCATGTAGATGTTCTCCCGGTACTTGCTTGGAAAAGAAGATTTTATCCCGGAGCTCAAATTTCTTACTTTGCGGGAACCATTTAGCTAAGAATGCTCGAACAGGTTCGGGCCAAGAATGAATGGAGTTTGGTGGCAAATTCTGAAGCTATTTCCTTGTGTCCCCAGCTAGTGAGTACTTGAAGCACCTTAACCATAGGGCATCAGCAGTGACGTTGTTTTGCTTGTGCATCGCGCACATACCGAAGAAGTTTCTAAGATGTTGTGTTGGATCATCATCAGTGGAATTCCTAAAAAATCCCTCCGCTTTAAGTATAAGGATCAAACCATGTTCCACTTTGAAAGTTGCAGCGCCAACGACCAGAGGTACAATAGCATTTGTATCCTCAATGTACTCCTCTATGTCCGTAAAAGGATTTTCTTCCATTTCTGCCTTAATTTCTTCTTCATATTCAGCCACGTTTTCCTATCAACACCAAGCTAAACAAGCAAAGTGTGATGGAATAGAATAAGAAGTAAAGTAAAACACACACTAATTAGTAATTTCAAAATCGTATCCCCAGCAACGGCGCCAAAATTTGATATGCTCAAATTACATTTTTAATTAAATAGTGTAAGGTGGTCGATGTCAAATATAATAATCCAACAAGTTTGGGGTCGAATCACATAGGGAATAGGTTTGAAAGGTTACTCGATCAGTATGTCACTTGACTTAAGTCGTAATTCTATTCGGTTAATTGTAACGCGAGTATGGTATGATTGTGAGTTGAAGAGATAACTAATTGTGATATTGAAAATGTAATTAATTTGATTAAAGAAATCAAGGTTGTATCCCCTTCAATGAAGTGTAATGCTATTGGTGTTAATATTTTATATTTCTAATGGAAGGTTCTTTTGATATGGAAATGATTTCTAAATAACTACCCAATATTTTTCAATAGTTGGGTAGTGTTTCCTCTTTATGATTTTTCTAAATATAAAAGAGTTGCAATTAAAAATAATTAATATATTCCAAATAAAATCCACTCATTCCTAAGCGATTCTATTAAACAAGGTTTAAAGCGTTGAGTCTTTGATATTTATTTCTACCAAATTCTAACCCACTTTCCCAAGCAAAGTAAGAACTTAATGGCACTTGTCGATATTGGCAACCACCAATAATAAATGAAGAATGAGAAGTAAATAAACATCAACCAACCATTATACATACATTCAAAGTTAAACACCCGTTAACATAACACCCATTTAGGGTACACAACCTTAGTATTTAAAGTTAGCTATACATACTAAAATACAAAAGGATGAGAATATTTAATGCCATAAAGCTTACAAAGTGTAAGATTCTTCCTTCAAAATCTTCCAAAAGAGATGAACAATAATGTCTTGTAATGTAGCCCCAAAACCATACAATATGCCTCCATAAAACCCCAATGAATCTACTTATAATGGGTCAAAACTCAGGATAAAAATAAAAAAAATACCCTTTTCGATTAAATATGTGACCGCATATCTGTCGCATAACAGACATGCGGTTCACATTCTTGACATTGCCATCGCATCTTCAAAACTCTAGTTTCCAGGCATTCATCGCATTCACGTTTTGCAGTTCGCATTATAGATATGCGATCGCATTTCGCATCGCATTTTCCACCTTCAGCAACCTTCATGACGAGTTTGCGGTCCATTATGCAGCCCACAATTATGTTATGTGATCGCAGATTGGACCACATTTCATGCACTGGACTTTAGGCAACTAACTGTTGTGGTTTGCCATTTCCATGTGCATTATGCAACCCGCATGTTGGATTTGCAGTCCGCATTTCCATATTTGCTATGCATTTTTCTCTTTTTTGTCTTTTTGTGGCTTTTTCATTTCATTTTCATGCTCTTATGTCCTTAAAACTCATACATTGCAAAAATACTAAAATTACATAAGTATACAAGATAATTGCATTTGAATGTATTAAATGTGCCAAAATTCTCTGGTACATCAGCCGTTAAATGTGAAAATAGTAGACTTCATTAAGGCACAAAGTGTTTTTATATAATAAAAATGCTTCTTCAAATAATTGATACGTGCATACATGTTTGCCGCTGGGGGCTCCGCTATTCTACATGGAGACGGTTCATTTGACTATTTGTTCTATTACAACGTTCTCCTATCGAGACCCTCCTTGGCATAAATTGCTTTCTTCGAGAATGCATCCGCCAAGGGTGATACGCACCCCAATATTCGAGGATGATTAAAAAGAAGCCTTGAATACTTGTTTAATATTGCTCAGGTTTCATATAAGTATTGCCTCCTTAAAAATCTTACCGGTAAGACCCATTTAGGGAAAAAAACTTATCTAAGGGAAAAAGTGTGCAACACATGCTTTAAAACCCATGGTCTTCGAGCTGAAAGGTGTCTTGATATTTCCAATTGAACATCTGCAAGGGCTTAGTTTTAAATACAATTGGAAAATGGGAGAAGGTCATACCTTAGCAATAATAGTGTTTGAGCAACGATACATTCCAGTTGTTTTGTAGTTGCTCGCCTTCCAATGTACTAAGTTTGTAGGATCCTTTCCCTACGACTCCGAGGACGCGGTACGGTCTTTCCTAATTATGGCCTAGTTTACCTTCATTTGGGTCTCGAGTTTTGAGAGTGACTTTCCCTAGGACTATGTCCCCGACTCTAAAATATCGAAGATTCATCCTTCTGTTATAATACCTTTCGATCCTTTGCTTTTGGGCGGCCGTTCGGATTAATGCAGCCTCACATTTTTCATCTCTAGTAGTTTGAGAGAAGTGTTAGCTTCATAATTTGAGTCCTCGGTGGCATGCTGAAACCTGACTCTAGGCTCCCCGACTTCGACTGGGATCAATTCTTCAGACTCGTATACCAAAAAAATGGTGTCTCTCCCGTACTCGACTTTGACATCGTTCTATATTCCCATAGCACCTCGGGCAAGTCTTCTCTCCATTTTGCCTTTGCATCATCTAACCTTTTCATTAAGTTTCGAATGATGGTTTCGTTTGTGGATTCGTCCTGACCATTTGCACTTTGGTGGTAAGGCGCTGATAGAATCCTTTTGATTTTATGGACCTCGAGGAATGTTGTTACTTTGCTTCTTATGAATTGTTCCCCATTATCACATCCTATTTTGGCAGGTATCCTGAACCGACATATGATGTTGTCCCATATGAATTTTGATGACTTTTTCTTTCTCTTATCTTCTCGAAGGCCTGTGCTTCTACCTATTTTAAGAAGTAGTCAGTCATAAACAAAATAAATTAGCTTTACCTGCGCCGTTTGTAGGGAGGCCGACGATGTCCATCCCTCATTTCATGAATGGCCATGGGGATAGGACAACTTGGAGTTGTCCATTGGATTGATGGATCATCAATGAAAATATTTGGCATTTAGCAAACCTTCGAACAAACTCCTTGGTATACCTTCCCATGTTATCCCAACAATACTGTTACGCCCCACAATATTAAGTTGATATGTCATCCTGTAATATTATATTACGATGATGTTATGCCTTGCAATATTATATTACGATGATGTTTTGCCTTGTAGTATTACATTACGAAGATGTTACGCTTTGCAGTATTTAATTATGGCGATGTTGCACCTTGTAATATTGTATGTTGATTTATCGTAAGGTGATTGACATCTATCCAAGGAAAAGATTATTTGGAGATTATAAGGACTATGCTATTTCAAGAAAGTGATGATTAAATTCGTGAAGGTAAGAGGGGAAGCAAGTCAAAGAAAATGAATTTTCGTTCAAGTTTGGCAAGTTTGGATAAAATACGGGCTGAGCGTTAATACCCGATTTTTTAAAAATGAAATGTATCATATGAGCATGATAATATGAAATGTATCATATGAGCGTTAATCGAACTAGTACCATGAAATGTATCATATGAGCATGATAATATAATATATAAAAGGATATTAAAAATGAGTAGTATATTAAATAATTTGAGGTAATTATTAATTATGTGGGTAATTAATTAATTAATTAGGTAATGGGATTAAGGAGTCTAACGTGGCAGCAAGACCTTGCCCAAATTATGACTCATTATTATGAGTGAAAGGGTGGAAAGTTTAAGTAGTATGTGGCAGCAAGACACCCCTAATCACATGACTCTTATTCATTGTTGGGTAGGTCGCAAACTAAGGTATTAATTACAAAAAAAAAAAAAGGCACTACAATCAAACACTATGAAATTCATTCTAATATTTCCGATTCAAAGGCTCTAAAATCTGACAGTAACAATTCCTACAAGTAGGGCTAACATTTTCAAAGAGATTTCTAAGAAATCTTCAACCAATTCCTACAAAAGAAATCAAACGAGATTTCTTAGCACATTAGCAACGTGAGATTTTGCGATTCTAAGGGAGTACGGTGCTACCTTTTCCAAGAATATCATACGGATTTTCCCCTACTCCAGGTATGTTAAGCTTTTCTTTCATTTTGGCATGATCTCGTCATCACACAAGTTTGATAACGAGGCATAAAGAAAAATTCATATCCTAGAATTTACGTATATTTTGCTAGTCTCGCAAGTTACGTATATTTTTCTAATTTTGTAAGTTACAATATTCTTCTTATCAGGACTTCATATTTAATTGAGTATTTCCCTCTTCCAGGCAAGAGAGCAGAGATTTTATATATATATACAGTATTAAAAGTATTTTCATTACCATCGAGCTATAATCGATGGGCAGACTCCTATTGGGCAACCTCAAATCTGATGGTAAAATATATATCGGCCTATTGTGGTCGAGCGCCTATGAGCGAGCCGAGTTGGTCAAGATATAGATCCTAGAATGGCCGAGCGCCTATGACTGGGCCTATAACAACATAGCAGTTATATATATTTACCGAGCCTTATAAGGCCAGACAACTATTTACTTACGATATTGAAAGAGTTGAGTCAGTATCAACAAGTAAGCATATCTTAAGATTATCTTTGACTTCCAGCTACTTTTAATTATTATATTATCAGTTCAGCTTTAGCTTTCAGTATATTGCCTTACATACTCGGTACATTATTTCGTACTGACTTCCCTATCTTCGGGGCGCTGCATTTCATGCGTGCAGGTTCAGATAGACAGACGAGTAGACCTCCTCATTAAGTGTTGCCCGAGTTTAGCTTGATCGGTAAGCTCCACGCCTTCCAGAGTCACTATGAACATGTGATTTTTGCCCTATACGAAATACTCCTATAAAATCCCAAGAAAATAGATTTTATGTTAATAAGTTGCCATTTTAGAAGTTTTTGTAGAATTTTTATTTAATTGTTTGTATTTTTGTGCATGTTTAATTTTTATTAAATCATGAAAAAATACCAAAATACCATGCATTGAATTTAGGCTTTATTTACATATTTTTAAGATTAATCAATAATTATTTATTTTATAGAAATTTTAAAATCACAAAAATTAGCTCATTTTTACATTTTTTGTCTTTTAATTTTTAGTTTATTGATTTTAATCATTTAATTTAGAATTAAGTGATTTTTATAATTGTTGTAATTAGGTAATTAACTTAACACCACATTATAATATTAATTTAGATTTTTAATTTAATTTAGGATTTCTAATTAAAAAACAAAAATAAAAGAAAAAAGAAATAAAAGAGGTTAATTTTAAAGATTGGTGTGAGGACCAAAGGGGTCATCACCTGTTTTAAATGAATTATGTGCTTCTGAGGCCTTGAAAACCTCATTTAGAGTTGCCTCAATTTGCGTGCGCAATCCGAGCACGTAGCTGGAAAGCTTAAATGTGAAATTCTGTGAAAAATGCTAAATTTTGGTGTTAAAATAAATAAATTTGACTGCGGTCAATATTTTGGGCAAACGGACTCGAACCCGTGATTAGATGGTCCAGGAGCGTCCGTAGGAAAATATGGGACTCGGGCGTATGCCCGAAATCGAGTTCCGAGGTCTCGAGCCCGAGAAGTAAATTTTTAAAGGAAATTATTTTTTTGAAATTGTTAAGGAAAATTAAAATGAAAACTGATTAGAACGTATTGGTATCAGGCCCGTATTTTGGTTCCGGCACCCGGTACAGGTCTTATATGTGCTTTAATTCATTTATGTGAAATTTAGTTGGAAACGGACGCCGTTTGACGTGGTTCGGACGTAAATTGGAAAAATTGAGATTTTATGAAGTTTGAAAGAATTCTTGGATTTTGGGGTTTAATTTGATGTTAATGATGTTATTTTGGCGATTTGATCGCGCGAGTAAATCTGTAGGATATTTTTTAGGTTATGCACATATTTGGCTTGGAGCCCCGAAGGCTCGGGTGAGTTTTGGATAGGCCACTGATTGCATTTTTTGAACTTGAAAGTTTCTAGTATAACTGACTTGCCGGCTTCGCATTTGCGAGCTCGCAAATTCGAAGGTCTTCTTGAAAATGCGAGGTAGCAAGACGTGACCCTTCATCGCAAATGCGAAGGTGCCCCTGTTGGCCTGGGATCGCAAATGCGACCACATGGCTCGCAAATACGGAATTGGGGCTTTTGCAAATGTGGCACTTCTGGTCGCAAATGCGAAGTCCCTCCTTTTGCTCAGTGTTCCCAAATGCGAAATTGACTTTGCAATTCTCTTATCTAAGGGTCGGGGTTCGCAATTCCCATATCTGCAACTTGCAAATTTTTATACTTAGTTGATTTTTAAGTCATTTTCACCCCATTTTCAAAACACAACTCCTTTGGGCGATTTTTTGAGAACAAACCTTCTTCCAAATCAATTGTAAGTTAGTTTTTACTCATTTCTTTCTATCATTTACATCTTATAACATGATTTCAACCTAAAATCATAGATTTTCATGGGAGAGATTGGGTATTTTGGGTAGAACCTAGGTTTTTAAAAAATTAGGGATTTGGACCTCAATTTGAGGTTTGATTTCAAAATAAATTATATATTTGGGTTCGTGGGGGAATGGGTAATTGGGTTTTGGTTCGAACCTCGTGTTTTGACCTCGTGGGCCCGGGGGCAATTTTTGACTTTTTGGGTAAAACTTTGGACAACTCATTTTCATGCATTGGGGTTGATTCTTTTAGTGTTTGATAATGTAATTAAGTAATTTGTGATTAGATACGATCAAATTGACAGTGGAATCACGGGGTAAATCTATAATTGATGCTTGAATTGTATTCAAGGTATTGAGGTAAGTGTTTGTTCTAATCCTAGCTTGAGGGACAAGGAGTTGAGTCTTATTTGCTAATTGCTTCTTGTTGAGTACGACGTATAGGCATGGTGACGAGTTTCTATACGTTGGTGTCTAGCATGACCGTGAGTTTTTAAATTGTGAATATCTTGATCTTGTTGTATTTCCCTTGCCTTGGTGATGATTCCTATTTGTTCTGAAAAACTTGTGAAAGTAAATAGTGACCTATGAACAACGAGGAGCATTGGCTCAAGTTATATTACAATTGTGGATATATATGAAATGTTTGAACCCTTTGGACTATTGGCTAAAGTGGTAAAGTGAGATAAGGAATAAAACTGAAAGAAAGAGAAAGAGTTTTTAAAATGTTCCCTTGCCGGGATATTGTTGTTTATTGATTATTATCCCTTGCTGGGACGTTGAGATTATTGATGTTGTACCCTTGCCGGGATTTAATTATTTCAATTGTGTTCCCTTGCCGGGATTTCTATTATTATTTTATTTTGTTTATTCCCTTGTCCTTGTTTGTGATTGTTGTTTGGGCGAGGAAGAGTGTTAAAGTACGAAGGGTGATGCCGTGCAATGTTTGTTTATTGCGAGGAAAGAGTGTAAATCACGAAGGTTGATGCGATGCATTATTTTCTTATTGTGAGGAAAGAGAGTAAAGCACAAAGGGTGATGCCGTGCACATTATTATTATATCATTGCTTGGTAAGGATGAGAGTAAAAGCACGAAGGGTGATGCCGTATACATTTTTATCATATTATTGCTTGGTAAGGATGAGAGTAAAAGCACGAAGGGTGATGCCGTGAACATTTTTATCATATTATTGCTTGGTGAGGATGAGAGTAAAAGCACGAAGGGTGATGTCATGCACTTATTGATTTTTAATTCTTTATTGATGTCTAGCTATGCTGCTTTCTTCGTTATTTGATGATTTTATTCGGAGTTGTTATCTTTCCCACAACATGCTCCCCTCCCATATTCACTAGTTAATTTCTGTATTTCGATTCGGTTGTATATGTATATATAACTGCACACATTTATGTGGTAGTCAGGTCTAGCCTTGTCACTACTTCGTCGAGGTTAGGCTAGGCACTTACAAGCACATGGGTCGGTTGTGCTGATACTACACTCTGTGCTCTTTTGCACAGATCCAGGTGTCGGAGCAGCTTACAGTGCGCAGCAATAGACAGGGAGCCGACCTTCAGTCCACAAACTCCGAGGTAGCCTTGTTGGCATCCGCAGGCCCGGCGTCTTTTCTTTCAGTTTTAATGTTCTGTTTACATTTGTATTCGATACAGACTATGTCCTTTATTTCAAACCCTTATTTGTAGTAATCCTAGACAGTCCGTGTATTATTGTGACACCAGGTGCTGGGTATAGACTTGTATTGGCTTTCTAGATGCTGTTGCTATATTTAGTTCAGACTTCCGCTAAATTTTACTTTTTCGTTATCTTTTTGACTGCTTATTCATTGACAGTTTAATTGTTTAATCATGTATAAAACAAGATAGATTAATGTTTGCAAAGGTTCTTGGCTTGTCTAGCTACCACGAGTAGGCGCCATCACAACCCCGAGGGTGGAAAATTCGGGTCGTGACAAGTTGGTATTAGAGCTCTAGGTTACATAGGTCTCACAACTCACGGACAAGCTTAGTAGAGTCTGAGGGATCAGTATGGAGACGTCTGTATTTATCCCTAGAGGCTGCCTCTTGATACCCAATTTATTCCTAAGTATTTTATATACCATAAATACTTTCAAATGACATATACATGCATATATAAGCATACCCAAGTGTTTTAGTATTATTCCCAAATTTTTAAGAATTTTTAAAATTAATTTATTGTCTATTTTAACAGTACAAAATCCAATAATTATTTTCAAAATTATTATTTTGGTAAATAAATTATTTTATTATCATATTTACACCAAAATATAATTAAGGTAATTTTTGTATATTTTTACAAATTTGTTTGGCATTTTTAAAGCTAATTGTATATAAATGCAATTATAGCTTATTTTTACGATTAATAGTGTTTTATAATTGTAAAATTAGTTCCAGCATTTTTTAATTAATACATATATATTATTAATTGGTTCAACATCTTTAATTTTCTTTTAAAATAATTTTTCACTATTTTTATAAAATAAAAGGGAAAAACTGGTTATTTAAAATGTAGTCCCAATTCGTTCCAATTGTAGCCTCATTTACATTTCAATTTTAGCCTAAAACTTGACCCAATTTCAAACCCAAAATTGGGCTAGCCCAATCCCATTTATCCCAACCCAATAACCCATTTATCTAACCCGCCCGGATTACCTTTTAATCCCGGCCGTTGATCATTTTGATCAACGGCCCAAACACGCCCTTTACTTTTTTAATTTGCCAAACCCCCCAACCCTAATTCATTTTCTTTCAACCGCCGCCTTGAAATCCCTCATCTCTGAAACTCTCTCCCAACACCACCTCAAACCGTAGCCGCCGCCTCTCACCGGAGCCCTAATCTATGGCTCATCAGGCTCATCGGAGGCCTATCTAGCCTCTCATGGCCTTTGTGTGCTCACTTCTAAAGGTCCAATGACCAGATCTTGAAGGATTCCGACCAAGCCCTAATCTATGGCTCATCAGGCTCATCGGAGGCCTATCTAGCCTCTCATGGCCTCTATGTGCTCACTTTTAAAGGTCCAACGACCAGATCTTCAAGGATTCCGACCAAGCCCTACTCGATGATTGTTCTCCGGTCGTATTCGACCTTTTTCCGGCCATCCATGTCTATTCAAGTTTGATCTTCGACTTCTCTGCTCAGATCGATAGTTTCCAAATCCTATCTCTTCTCTTGGGTTTCTTACGAAACCCTAATCTTTGAGGTTCCTTCGATTTATTTTAGATATGTTCTGAACCTATGTGTGTGTGAACCTTCAATTCATTTTTCTCTAAGGTTTGCTTTCAGAAACTCTTATTTCCTCAACTAGGGTTTCATGTTATTTTATTTCGAACATCTCTTCTCTGAATCTCGACATGTTTTTACTGTGTTTGGCTGTATTATCTTCTATCTAAACTTGCATGTTGAAAACCCTAATTTTCTTGGGGATTTTGTTTGAGTTTCCTGGTCTGTTTGTTAATGGTTGTTTGATTCACCTTATTTTTATCTGATTTAGCATGTTAAAAGCCTTAATTTTGGGATTTTGTTTGAGGATCTGTTTATTATTCACTTGACTTACCTTCTCCTATATCTGATTTAGCATGAGTGAAAACCCTAATTTTTGGGTCCTAACCGAGATTCTAAACCTGTTTGTTTGTCTGACTGCTCATCTCCACTAAATTCATTTGATTTTCGAAAACCCCAGTTTCTTTGGAGACTATTCAATTTCTTTGAAGTTGTTTGTGCAACTCGTTCGTTGAAATTGCAGTGTGCTTCCATTCTCTTGACTATTTTTGGTCCTGAGTTCTTTGCATGCTTTTGATCTTTTCTCTATTGTTAAGCACTGAAACTTGACTATCATGTCTTCTAGTTACTGCTACATGCTATTATTTTGCCACAACTTACCTTCACATGCCTATTATTTGTACATTCATGTATATATATACTGAGTTCTTTCTCTAACTTGTGAGTAATTTTTCAAAAATTTTCCTTAGTGTGATTTTGATTGCACTCTTATAATTAATTCTTTCCTTTATTGTCTTGATTTCCATTATTTCTTGGACGTGTTTGAAATGTTTTCCTTTTGACCCTGCTTTTCTACTCAAGCTGATTTGATCCCATTACCTTAATTACATTAGTATGGGATTCTTACAGACCTTTCCTTAATTAAGGTCTAATGAACCTAACCCCTAATGCATGTGGTGTACTCGTACTATGCTGAAAATCTTTCCTTATTTGTCATGTCCAGCCCTGCGTGATTTCTTTCCTTGTTTAACACTTGAATGCTACCGTTTGATTTAATTCCTTAATTAAAGGAAGTTTTTGATACTGATTTGATTTTAATTGACACTTGTTCCCCTAATTATTGCTGAACTGCAATTCTTGCCTTATTTTTCTGCCTGTTTTTACACTATAAATACTCTCATCCCCTCTCTTTGAACACACACGAACATAGAATAATCTGAGTTCACAATTCACCTCACTTATACTCTTTTTTTTTTCTGATACTTGCATTGCTGTGGACTGTGTTTGGTTTCTTCTGCACTCTTTTGCTTCTATACTGGTATGTCTCAATTAGTTTATATGCCTCAACAACAATGTGTTTAATTCTGCCCATTTGTTTACCCTTTCCTTTACAATCCATTATTTAAATAATGTGTGCAATCGTTTGTTTGTTGTGAGTTTGATACTTTATGAATTCCCTTAACCCCTTACCCCTTTTTATGTGAGTTATTGTTCGGGGCATAGCAGCACTCCAATATTGTTGTCTATGATCCTGAACTGGGTTCTTTGAATCCCTAACTCAATCAATTCCCACTCCCTTTCCCCTTTTATGTGCTTGAGCCCTGGACTTGGGTCTAATAGTGTCCTAATCACTATCCAGACTTTGGTCTGACCTTCAAAAGGTCTACTCCTAACTTATTCAACCAAACAAATGGTCAGGGGTTTGCCAACCTACTTTATGGCTAGGTATGACCACCACCTGTCATGGCTCCATAATTCCCTTTCACTTTGCATTTATTCCTAGCTATAAGTTCTGCCCCTCTCTTGCAAGCCATGCTTTGGGACCCTTGAGCTCCCTCTGAACGTGGATGCCTGAGAGCAGGCTCTTCCACACTGCACTATTCTAATTCTGATAATGTCCTGGGTGTAAGCAATGCCTGGAATTCCTGCGATTCCTTGGAACTTTGAAACACTTTGGATAAAGAGAAGGCTTTGGAAATATGGATCCCGGAGTTGGTTAAATACATATTATTGGACATTAAGGTTGAATTAGGCTGCTCAGATCTAGCTGTTAGCTTTTGATGTATCTTTCAATTTCTAGTTTGATTTATTAGGTTGTAATAATTTTGTATGAAACTCAAGGATTATAGTAAAAGGGTGTGGGAGGGGCTTTCTTTTTCTTGCATCCAAAAGGTAGAAATCATTACTTACGATTTATTTTATCAAACTAGAAATCCTGCCTATAGGAGCTCTAATACTGATTAAATCACATAGAGACCATGCCTATAGGATTTAACGCTTAACTCACCTAGAAAGCATGTTTATAGGATTTAATCCTCATATTCTGTAACTATGCATCACGAGATCCTGCCTATATGAGTAAAAAAATTTCCTGAAAATTAATAGATGTCATGCCTATAGGATACGCATATTCATTAGGCAAATTTTAGGATTAATTAAACAAGCATCTTTTCACAAGTGCTAAAATCAATAACATAGATATCATGCCTATAGGATTTTGCATCAAACTCGTTTGTCCCTTTTAAAGCAGTAACAATTGGTTAATTGGTTCTTAGATGCCTAACTTAGTAACGTTTTCAAAACTTTAACATTTGATAAAACTCTTTCAAACCAGTGTGCATTTGTCCCAAAAATAAAGTTCTTCAAATTTGCATATCTTTTCTAACACAGTTTCTCCAATATTCTGCCTAAATGTATTCCTTTTCAAAATAATCCCTGAACTCATTGTTTAAATCAGTTCCGCAATTTACTTTTTAAAAAAAAAGTTCTATCTCTTCTGCATTTCAACAACTACTCTTTCTGCATGTACAATTGACACAGCCCTCCGATCCCTTTTTGAAATTCATTTCTTAAATGGTGTCCTAAGTCTGTGGCCCCCCTTTTCTTTAAAAACACTTCTGCATTAGTTACCTTCTAAAAATCAGTGCTTTCTTTAAAACAACTCGCATCAAATGCCTTAATATCCGACAACTATATCCGAGTTGCCTAATGCAGACTTTCTGTATAAATATATGTATTGGACCAGTCCGCTCGCTGCTTAAATTTAATCTAAGACCAAACCAGTATTTGTTAAGGCATGCTAAACTAAATGATTGTTTGATTTCTGGGGTTAATTTGAGCCTTGTATGATCGTTTGTTATCCCCGTTTACTTGCTACTTGTTTTGAATGTCGATTAGAATTTTATCCTTTAAACTCTATAAAGGCCTCCATCCCTTTCTTTCTCCCTTTAGGATTAGAAGTCCTAATACCCCGAGACTGATAGGATTGGGACGAGTAATAGCATGCGGTAAGTACACGATACCGTTTCGCGCTTTAATACCTTTACGGGATGGGAAGGGTAGACATGGAGATGATGATTACACGATAACACTTCGCGTACAATTAAGTACCAGTGTTATGCGAATGATCCATGTAATATATAAACCTAGGACCCCCCTCCCTCTTTACTAGTTGTTATTCTCAGATTTTTCAAAAGCTGTCCAAAACTTTTCGAACTTCCATCTTTTGTTTATTTCCTTAAGTTATTTGTGTCATTTATTTGATCTCTCCCCTCATTGCGTATCTCTTCTTAAATTACAAAATTATTATCCTCTAAATTTCAGCACCTTTAAATCCTTTTCACACTCTTATCTGTAACAATTTTACCATATTTGCAATGCTTGCCATTTTACATTTACATTTAAAGTCACAATTGTAGCATGGCTGGGAACCACACTAGTGGATCTTAAGGGGTGCCTAACACCTTCCCCTCGAGATAATTTCAAGCCCTTACCCAAACTCTGGTTTTCATCTTTAATTCTTTTTTTTTCTAAAGTGTCCTAATGCACTATAATCATTAGGTGGCGACTCTCCAACCTCTCAAAAACCCAATTCCCAAAGTGGGAAAAGAGTTGTCTTCTCAAATGTCGTGAACCCAATTTCGCGAGGGAAAAAGGGGGCATCGACAGCATGGCGACTCTGCTGGGGATTTCTTTAGGCTTTTACCATTGCATGCTATACATGGCTTTATTGCTTTCTTTTATTGCTTTTATTTAATGTCTTTATTTGAAATTGACTTGTTTCTTTTGTTTTTATTTTACTTTCATTTATCGCTTTTCCATCAATGTTGTTGTAATTTTTGAGCAATCATTGTAACTTTATTGTATGAACGTGAAAATACATGTCAATATGTTTCATTCTTGTAAACTGCATTTTCAACATCATATTCCACTCATGCCTAACAAATACTATAGCAACGCTTATAATGAGTAGTTGCGCACTTCCAATACTATCACCTCCTAAATTTGGCAAAGGTGTATTTGCGGTGAAACCAGTCGATCAACGGTGTAGTCGATGGTTCCGTGCCTTTCCCTCTTGGGTTGTTCAAGGGTACCAGTCTAGAACTTCAAAATAGCAACCTTACTCCGTCAAATTGTACATGCATCATGGTCAAACCTAGCTGAGTCAGTTATGTTGTCCACATAATGACTTATTAAGATAGCCTTATCCAAAGTCCACCGGGTTTCCTTGAAACCCTAACGGACGCCTCCACGTTCTGTGCATTTATTTGGAGAACTTAAGTGCTTTTCTATGCTAATTATTGATTTAAATCGTCAAGTTTGGTTGGGGTAAGGGCCTAACACTCTGTTTTGCAGAAAAATGAGGCACGAAATCCCCAGAGTTGGCATGGTAACCAACATTCATCCAATGCTGCTGAATTGGTGGAACAGCCTCCATTCAAGTGATCAAACACTCGTCCAAAAGCACCTAGGGAATTTTCCTTCTCTCCTAGAGGTTCAGCCTAACAACTAAATCATAGAGGCTGCAACGATGTTCTGGGATAGTGACAAATCCGTGTTCCGCTTTGGTGATCTAGAAATGACTCCTTTACTTGAAGAGATAGGAGGTCTAGCTGGGATTCCTTGGGAGACTCCGGGTTTGCTCATGCCAAAAAATCGCAAAGGAAGGGGTTTCTTTAAGATGATGGGATTAAGAAAAACCCAGACTTAACTTGTTTGAAAGACTCCTACATCCCGTTTGACTATCTATATGATAGGTATGGCTATAGAAAGTCATACCGCACCTATTCAGACGAATTTGCTATCACCTCATTGGGGCATGTACATAGAAGGATTTTTGTCTTCATATTTTGCTTTTTGGGGATGATCGTGTTCCCTATGAAGAAGGCTAGGATCCACACCAGACTAGCCATGGTAACCAAAACTTTGATGGAAGGGATTGGTGGGCAAACTTTCAGCATAGTACCCATGATCGTTGCCGAGATATACCGCGCCTTGGACAAATTTCAACAACAAGGTAGTCATTTTGAGGGTTGCAATTTTTTGCTTCAGCCGTGGCTCATGGAACACCTCCAGAAAGAAGAATACCGACAAGAGATTCTATGCAGAGATTGGGATGATCATATCGCCTTCCACCAGCCAAGGCGCATGAATTATATGCCTAAAATGTTCGCTCAGCCGGAGGACGCCAGGGGATGGGTAGAATTGTTCGAAAGTCTGAAAGAAGACCAGGTGCAATGGATGTTTGAGTGGTTCCCTATGGATGAATTCATTGTCCGATCCCGAGATGCACCATTTCTCATACTGATTAGTTTGAGAGGGACTTATCCTTACATTCCTCTCCGAGTTATGAGACAAGCTGGGAGAAAACAAATTATACCAAGGGTCGATAAAACGAGTCACCTAGGGGCTGATTTCCAAGACGATGATAGCCCCCACAGGTGCCAAGCTTAGCATTTGTGGCATTGCAAAATCGTTTTGGGGAAGGAATCCATTGAGCCAGATAGGTACCACGCCGGTTGTGTGCCGCATTATTTAAGTTGGTTAGAAGACAATGGCATGGGTCAACCAAGGTTTGTTCAAGGTCACAGAATTATTGGCGAGCATGCTGAAACACAGGCTAAGTATAATCAACTGCGCAAGAGAATTCGAGAGTGTGAAAGTGAGCATCAGGAAATACAAGAAGCCCATCAGAAATTGATCAAGGAGTGGAAAGAAATGGCTGTCAGCACCAACAATTGGTTAGGGTATTTGGAACGGGGTCTAGTAAAGTTGGAAGGAAAGTTCATCAAGAGGATCAAAGACTGCCAAAACGCTGAAGGAAATGCAGGCGGACATTTGGCCCGAGCCTACTTACTGCTAGGACTACGCAAGTTGGTGGAGCTGTTCGAGGGGGACAAGACTGCCAAATCTGGGAAAGGTCCTTCTGGGACCAAGTAGTTAGGAGTCCTTTATTTTGCCTTAATGATGTAATAAGGCCAACGACCACTAGTGACATTTATTTCTGTTATTTAGAGTCGTTTTGGATTCGTCTTATTTTTATCAATAAAATGAGGCATTTAGCATTATAAGTTCTCCAAAATTATTTGTCGCTAGGCCTACCTCGGGCACAACGAGTCACCAAAATTAGGACATGATTTATATTCTCGCACAATGTGTTTAAATACTACAATACTTTTTCCTCAAACCCCGCACTAACTTGTTACTTTTTTTGTTTTTCTTTATTTTTTATTCCCTTTCCCAAAGGTTAGTTCGTGCATTCAGGAACCATCAACATATTCCACAAGATCCAAGGGCCCTCCACCTCCTCCTCCTCCGAGTCCTGTCCGTAACAAGAACAAAGGAAGAATGGAAAACACAAGTGCTAGAAAGGAGACTGAAAATGAGGAAACTTCTCAGGGTACTCCAATTGCTAAGGGAACTGCTGCTCATCTTGAGCAAAAATTGTTGAAATTCCAGGAAGAGTTGGACCAAGTTCGGCAGTTGGCAAGCCTATCATTCTCTCTTGCTGTTCCTGATGTCAACACCCAAAACCCCGTACCTCCACAAAACACACCGCAACCATAAATACAACCCGCTCATGCTTAAACCTGCTACACATGCAGCAACGCTCCATTGATCATTCCCGAGCCACCAAACACTATGAACGACCACCTCCATAACACTCCTATCTTTGTGGATACTATACCTCACTACACCCAACCGATCTCAAATGCACCTGAGTCTGATGACAAAGACTCCCTCATCAGGAGCTTAGCAGCTGAGCTCAAGAAGTTAACCAGCTAGGTCCAGGGTGTCAAAGGTAGCAAAGGCATTGAGGGGCTGAACTATGAAGACTTGTGCATTCAACCAGATGTTGAACTTCCGGAGGGGTAAAAACCTCCCAAGTTCGAAATGTTTGATGGAATCGGAGATCCCAGAGTCCACCCGAGGACCTATTGCGATAAGCTAGTTGGGGTTGGAAGAGATGAGAAAATCCGCATGAAGCTTTTCATGAGGAGCTTGAAGGGAGATGCAC
Source organism: Nicotiana glauca (assembly GCA_026770625.1). Taxonomy (NCBI): domain Eukaryota; kingdom Viridiplantae; phylum Streptophyta; class Magnoliopsida; order Solanales; family Solanaceae; genus Nicotiana; species Nicotiana glauca. Next base: position 155,652 of record MU678758.1, read on the forward strand.
TGTCCTATTACATCAGTCAAGACCCCAAGAAATGGATGAGTTGGATAGGAATGGCATCAAACTTCATGGATAGATTCCGATTTAATACAGAGAACACACCAGATGTATTCTACATACAAAATTTGAAGAAGAAACCCACCGAAACATTTTGCGAGTATGCTACTTGTTGGAGGTCAGAAGCTGCAAAGGTCAGGTCGGCCCTGGAAGAAGAGCAAATCAATAGGTTCTTCGTCTAGGCTCAGGATCCCAAATATTACAAGAGGTTGATGCTGATCGAGGGTCAGAAGTTCTCTAATATCATCAAACTCGGAGAAATAATCGAAGAGGGCATCAAGAATTGTATGGTTACAAATCTTGAAGCATTGCAAGCCACCAATAAGGCTTTACAAACTTGTGGCGCGTCCAAGAAGAAAGACGTAAGTGCTGTGATGGTCGCACAGGGAGCCAAATCACCACCGAAGTACCACACTTACCCATCACCTCCACTTACATATCAGCCTATCCCAAATTACCAGGCACCCACAGCCTCCTATCCACCTCCTGTTTACCAATCCTCTCCACCTCTCACATATCAACCCACCTCACCTAGATACTCTCACCCAGCACCTGTCTACCAAGCTTATAACGTTCAACCCTTTCACTACCAATCACCACCCACCCATCAAAATTTTCCAAGACCTAGACCAAACTTTGACCGCAAAACTCCCAGACAATACACAACCATCGCTGAACCAATTGACCAGCTATATGAAAGACTCAAAGCTGCTACATCACTCCTATCCCAGCCAAAGCTCCAGAAAATCCCTCCCAGTGGGTCAACCCCAACAAGACCTGTGCGTATCACTCCGGCATGAAGGGACACACCCTTGATGAGTGTCGTTCGTTGAAAGACAAGATTCAAACCTTGATAAAAAATAAGGTCATTATAGCAAAGGAGCCTACTCCTAATGTTTGTAATAACCCCCTGCAGACCATAAAGGGGGAGACATTCATATGATCGAGATCGAGGATGACTGGGACCCTAAAGGGTCAATAAGTTTGATTGCTGAAGGGGATGAACCAAAGAAGCCGGTAGTTACCCTTAACCCAATTGTTGTGCAGAATCAGCCCTCCATGGACGACGAAGTAAATATGTATGCACCGCTTGAATTTGAAGCGCCTCCTTCTGCAAAGGCGTCTGGATCGATTGAAGTTGAATTTGGGGTTCCAAAGGCACCTACACCCTTTGAAGTTGCTGTGTTACCACCAAGGGTGCCTATTCCAGTAGCAATGACTTACATAACACCATTCCACTCGAACGGCATACCATGGGATTACACTGCCGAAGATAGGAGGAAAGGAAAGACCCAGACAGGAGAAATGATTGTCGCGCAAGGAATGACTATAACAGGGAGGGTATACACCCCAGACACCTAGCTGAGTTCGGTAAGTAAGCTCTGGGGCATCCCATTGAGACAGGACCCGACGATCTTTGGAGGAAAATACAGGCTAAGGAATACTCGATCGCTGAATAGTCGAACAAAACACCGGCATAGATATCTATCCTGGCCCTTCTGCAAAGTTTAGACGCTCACAAAAATGCCTTAATGAAGATACTGAGCGAAGCGTATGTGCCTAGCAATATAACCGGGGGTGAGATGGCGAATATGGTGGGGCAAGTGCTGGAGAGCCATAAGATAACCTTCCACTAAGACGAATTACCGCCAGAGGGTTTGGGTCATAACAAGGTACTGCACATCACCGTGCAATGCGAAGATTATTTCATCACCAGAGTTCTGATCGATGGAGGATCGAGCCTCAACATCTGTCCACTTGTAACTCTCAGAACTCTGGGGAAAGGCCTACACGAGATCAAAGACGGGGCTATCAATGTCAAAGCCTTTGATGGGTCCCAGAGATCCACTATTGGAGAAATTAGCTTATGCCTGCAAATGGGACCAACATGGTTCGACGTCGACTTCCAAGTGATAGACGTCCCGGCATCCTACAACTTGCTGTTAGGACGCCCCTAGATCCACGATGCCGGAGCCGTAGCATCAACCCTGCATCAGGCGGTAAAGTTCAAATGGAATCACCAGGAAGTGATCATTCATGGCGATGGTAGTAATCCCATATATAGTCGCCAGACCATCGCAATGATCGGGGCCATAAGGAGAATAGGCGGAGAGACATACCACCGCATCGAAAGGGTCAACGCTGTAGACAAAGACAAGTGGTGGGACAACAATATTGAAAGTATCCTGAATTGGTGCGGGTACGAGCCAGGAAAGGGACTTGGCAAGAATCTCCAGGGGATCACTAAGCCCATCACACTGAAGAAGCATGGCACTACATTTGGCTTAGGGTACGGTTATACTTTGGAAGAATTCCAGAACTGGTCGCCACCATGGCGCGGCCCCTACTATCCATTGGAGTTTCTGATACCCAGCCTGGAGCAGACCTTCCAGCCAGCAGATACTATGTATGGGTCCGAAAAAGATGAAACGTTGGCAGCCATGAAGAATTTGTTCCTAGAGGATGATGATATGCACTATTGTGTTGTTTTTTAGGAGGAGGGGGAGGAAGGCCCTTCCATACAAGCCGCAAGCAAAGGAGACCACCTCAGCAACTGGTTAATTAGGACCGTCAGAGCTCGGAGGGCTTCGGGGTAGCAAGGCTAAATAAAATAAGCATGCATCGCATTTTTAGTTTACTTTACTAGTTGATTTTCCTTTCGCATTGTCTTTAATTTTGAAAAAAAAAGCTCCGATGTTTCAAACAATTTCGAATTTAATCAAAACATTTCAATTTATCATATATACCTCGCTTATTATTTTCTATATAATTTACTCTATTTTATACATCATTACTATAGGGTTCATCAACTGTGACTTGTAACGAAACAATGCAACAAAAGGACATAGACTCAGAAGAAGATGAAATACATGAAGAGGTCATCAGAGAGGTTAAGAATTTTGTGAATAGACCTAAGTCAAACCTGGAGGAAACTGAGGTCATTAATTTGGGAGATACAGAGAATGTCAAAGAAACTCGTATCAGTGTTCACTTGTCGCCATCAGAAAAGGAAGAGTATGCGGAATTCTTAAAAGAGTATGAAGACATGTTCGCCTGGTCGTATGATGATATGAATGGTCTCAACACGTCCATTGTAGCTCATATGTTGCCAACAGATCTAGCCTATCTGCCAATAAAGCAGAAGCTCAGGAAATTCAAGGCCGACATGAGTTTGAAAATCAAAGAAGAGGTTACTAAGAAAGTCAAGGCTAAGGTTCTCAAAGTGGTCGAGTATCCAACATGGTTAGCCAACATCGTGCCAAAACCAAAGAAGGACGGGAAGGTTAGAATCTGTGTCGACTACCGGGATCTTAACCGGGCCAGTCCCAAAGATGACTTCCCCTTGCCAAACATACACATTCTTATTGACAACTGCGCCAAGCATGAGTTGCAGTCTTTTGTTGATTGTTTCGCTGGGTATCATCAGATATGGATGGATGAGGAAGATGCAGAGAAAACGGCTTTCATTACGCCGTGGGGGATGTATTGTTACAAAATGATACCATTTGGGTTGAAGAATGCTGGCGCCACCTACATGAGGGCCATGACTGCCATTTTTCATGACATGATGCACAAGGAGATCAAAGTATATGTAGACGATGTCATCATCAAATCCAAGAAGTCGCTGATCACATGGAAGATTTGAGGAAATTCTTCAACAGACCGAGAAGGTATAATCTGAAACTAAATCCCGCCAAGTGTGTATTCGGTGTTCCTGCTGGAAAACTACTGGGTTTCATCGTGAGTCATCGTGGAATAGAATTGGACCCATCAAAAATCAAAGCCATTCAAGAACTGCCACTGCCAAAGAACAAGAAGGACGTGATGAGTTTCTTGGGAAGACTCAACTATATCAGTCGGTTTATAGCCCAGTCCACAGTCATTTGTGAACCTATCTTTAAAATTCTAAAGAAAGACGCTGCTACTAGATGGACCGACGATTGTTAGAAAGCTTTTGACAGAGTTAAGGAATACTTGTCAACGCCGCCAGTCTTGGTTCCTCCCGAGCCAGGAAGACCTCTACTTCTTTACCTTGCGGTATTGGATGGAGCATTCGGTTGTGTTCTGGGACAACATGATAAAAGAGGGAGAAAGGAGCAAGCCATCTATTATCTCAGCAAGAAGTTCACCCCGTACGAGGCCCGATATTCTCTATTAGAGCGCACCTACTGTGCTTTGGCTTGGGTAGCTCAGAAGTTGAGGCATTATTTCTGTGCCTACACTACTTATCTCATATCCAGGATGGACCCGCTGAAGTATATTTTCCAGAAGCCCATGCCCACTGGTAAGCTCACCAAGTGTCATATCTTGTTGAGTGAGTTCGACATTGTTTACGTGACTCGGAAAGCAGTCAAGGGTCAAGCCATAGTAGATCACCTTGACGAGAGTCCCATTGAAAGAAAATACGAACCACTAAAAATATATTTTCCTAACGAGGAAGTGTCCTTTGTAGGAGAAGACATTGCAGAATCCTACGATGGTTGGAGGTTGTTTTTCGACAGAGCAGCAAATTTCAAAGGAGTTGGCATAGGGGCAATCCTAGTATCAGAAATCGGCCAGCATCACCCGGTATCCGCCAAGCTCAGGTTTCCTTGCACAAACAACATGGTTGAATACGAAGCTTGCATCCTAGGACTCAAGATGGCCATAACATGAACATTCAAGAGTTGCTAGTGATCGAGGACTCAGACCTGCTCATACATCAAGTTTGAGAAGAATGGGCAACCAAAAACTCCAAAATACTTCCCTATTTGCATCACATACAGGAGTAAAGGAAAAGATTCACAAAGACGGAATTTCAGCATGTCCACAGGGTCCAAAATGAGTTCGCTGATGCACTAGCCACTTTATCATCCATGATCTAGCATCTAGATACGAACTTCATTGATCTCATCCCAGTAAGGATTTATGATCAGCCAGCTTATTGTGCTCACGTTGAGGAAGAAGCAGACAGAAAACCATGGTTCCACGACATCAAAAGGTACTTGACAACAGGGGAATATCCAGAACTTGCCAACCCCACTCAGAAACGCACACTTCGGAGATTATCCAACAACTTCTTTCACAGTGGGGGAATCCTGTATAGGAGAACTCCCGATTTGGGTTTGTTAAGATATGTCAAAGCAAAAGAAGAAACTAGACTATTGGACGAAGTGCACGCAGGGACCTGCGGGCCACACATGAATGGTTTTGTCTTAGCAAAGAAGATACTCCGAGTAGGGTAGTTTTGGATGACTATGGAAACTGACTGTATCCAGTATGTTCGTAAGTGCCATCACTATCAGATACATCCAGATATGATAAAGGTGCCTCCAAACGAGCTTACTGCAACAAGCTCATCATGGTCGTTCGTCGCTTGGGGAATGGATGTCATTGGACCTATCGAGCCTGCCGCATCAAACGGGCACAGATTTATCCTAGTGGCAATTGATTACTTTACTAAATGGGTTGAAGCAGCATCATACAAAGCAGTGACTAAGAAAGTTATGGCAGACTTTGTCCGTGATTGTATTGTTTGCCGATTCGGGATCACGGAATCAATCATCACTGATAATGGTTCTAATCTCAACAGCGATTTAATGAGAATAATGTGTGAGGCATTCAAGATCAAAAATAAGAATTCTACAGCCTACAGGCCTCAGATGAATGGAGCTCTAGAAGCAGCCAACAAGAATATCAAGAAGATATTAAGGAAGATGGTCGAAAGTCACAAACAATGGCATGAGAAGTTAGCATTTGCTCTGCTAGGATACCGCACCACGGTTCGCATATCAACCGGTGCAACTCCCTACATGCTAGTGTATGGTACAGAGGCATTCATTCCCACTGAGGTAGAAATTCCTTCCTTGAGGATCATATAAGAAACAGAGTTGGACGACGCAGAATGGGTAAAATGTCGCTACGAGCAACTAGCCCTTATAGATGGGAAAAGGATGAACACAGTTTGCCATTGCTAGTTGTATCAGAATAGAATGTCCAGATCCTTCAAAAAGAGAGATAAGCCAAGAAAGTTTACACCGGGGCAGCTGGTGTGGAAGAAAATATTCCCGCATCAAGATGAAGCCAAAGGGAAATTCTCTCCCAATTGGAAGGGTCCGTACATGGTTCATCGGGTTCTAACTGGAGGAGCCGTTATCCTTGCTGAAATGGACGGAGAAGTCTAGCCAAAGCCAATTAATTCAGATGAAGTGAAATGATACTATGTGCAATCACTTACGATTTCTCTATGATGTAATTTGAACTACGCCTGACCTGATTCCCGTTTAAGAGGGGATATGTAGGCAGCCCTATGGGTTCGATCACAACTTAACAAAAATTCCATTTCCCCCTTATCATTGGAACTGGGGCAGAATTTTGAGGAGGGCCCCCAAAATTCCGAAGTCAGCCTTCAGCCGCTCATCGCCAGGGATGTCAGCTCAGTAAACTGGTGCAGAATTTTGAGGAGCACCCTCAAAATTCCGAAGTTGATTTTGTATTCAATCAACGCAGCCGTCAGAAGTGCCAGCCCAGTAAGCTGGGGCAGAATTTTGAGGAGGACCCTCAAAATTCCGGAGCAAGAGAGGTTGCAGTGTTTTGAACCACGTTGCAGTCGTTGGTTCATCTAAACAAAACTATTTTCTACTTACGTTATATTTTTTAATCATGCATGACTATGATAGCTGTTGTTTAGCAACGCTGCCCCAAATGACGTGCAACGCCGGAAGCCACGGGAAAATGAACTAACCTTTCTCCTTTACAAAACTCATGATTTTTCTTTGGATGCAGGCACCCGAGTCACAACATATTGCGCATTCACATTTGCTATCTGCACGCAATATCCTCTAGCAGCCGCAATATCACAATCAGTTACCAATAATCAGCTAAGAATCTTTTATTACTATCGGCACTTACTGCATTGCATAAGGCTACTTTTCTGCCTTCCGAGGCTAAATATTGTCTCCATTTGCATTTCCTGCATTGCATAAGGCTACCTTTCTGCCTTCCGAGACTAAACGTTGTCTCTATTTGCATTTCCTACATTGCATAAGGCTACCTTTCTGACTTCTGAGACCAAACGTTCTCTCTATTTGCATTTCCTGCATTGCATAAGGCTACCTTTCTACCTTCCGAGACTAAACGTTGTCTCCATTTGCATTTCCTGCATTGCATAAGGCTACCTTTCTGCCTTCCGAGACTAAGCGTTGTCTCCATCTGCATTTCCTGCATTGCATAAGGCTACCTTTCTGCCTTCCGAGACTAAGTGTTGTCTTCATTTGCGTTTCCTGCATTGCATAAGGCTACCTTTCTGCCTTCCGAGGTTAAATCTCTACCTCCACTTGCATGGCTGAAATATCGCCAAACCGCATTTAAATTCTTTGTCGGTTGAAATATTGCCATTTACATTCTCTCATGGCTGAAATATCGCCAAACTGCATTTAAATTATTTGTCGGCTGAAATATCGCCATTTACGTTCTCGCATGGCTGAAATATCGCCAAACCGCATTTAAATTCTTTGTCAGCTAAAATATCGCCATTTACGTTCTCGCATGGCTAAAATATCGCCAAACCTCATTTAAATTCTTTGCGGCTGAAATATCGCCATTTACGTTCTCGCATGGCTGAAATATCGCCAAACTGCAGTTAAATTCTTTGTCGGCTGAAATATCGCCAAACCGCATTCAAATTCTTTGTCGGCTGAAATATTGCCACTTTACTTTTTGCATCGGCTGAAACATCGCCTGTTTTATTTAAATTTTTGTCGGCTGAAATATCGCAATTTACGCTTTTGCATCGGCTAAAATACCGGCCAAATCTTGCATATCATGGGTTGAAATATCGCCAAACTATCCAAAGGCATCATCGTTCTAAGGCATCATCTTCATATCCCAAGAACACCATGCCATGGCCTGAGGATCCCACTTTATATCTTGCACATCATTATTCAAAGGTATCATGGTTTGGAGTCACCATTATCATAACCCGAGAACATCATTTGATATCCTCTAAATTCATTTGATTTTCGAAAACCCCAGTTTCTTTGGAGACTATTCAATTTCTTTGAAGTTGTTTGTGCAACTCGTTCATTGAAATTGCAGTGTGCTTCCATTCTCTTGACTATTTTTGGTCCTGAGTTCTTTGCATGCTTTTAATCTTTTCTCTATTGTTAAGCACTGAAACTTGACTATCATTTCTTCTAGTTACTGCTACATGCTATTATCTTTCCACAACTTAGCTTCACATGCCTATTATTTGTACATTCATGTATATATATACTGAGTTCTTTCTGTAACTTGTGAGTAATTTTTCAAAACTTTTCCTTAGTGTGATTCTGATTGCACTCTTATAATTGATTCTTTCCTTTATTGTCTTGATTTCCATTGTTTCTTGGACGTGTTTGAAATGTTTTCCTTTCGACCCTTCTTTTCTACTCAAGTTGATTTGATCCAATTACCTTAATTACATTAGTATGGGATTCTTACAAACCTTTCCTTAATTAAGGCCTATTGAACCTGACCCCTAATACATGTGGTGTACTCGTACTATGCTGAAAATCTTTCCTTATTTGTCATGTCAAGCCCTGCGTGATTTCTTTCCTTGTTTAACACTTGCATGCTAACGTTTGATTTAATTCCTTAATTAAAGGAAGTCTTTGACACTTATTTGATTTTAATTGACACTTGTTCCCCTAATTATTGCTGAAGTGCAATCCTTGCCTTATTTTCCTGCCTGTTTTTACACTATAAATACTCTCATCCCCTAGGATTTAACGCTTAACTCACCTAGAAAGCATGTTTATAGGATTTAATCCTCATATTCTGTAACTATGCATCACGAGATCCTGCCTATATGAGTATCAAATTTCCTGAAAATTAATAGATGTCATGCCTATAGGATACGTATATTCATTAGGCAAATTTTAGGATTAATTAAACAAGCATCTTTTCACAAGTTCATCAACAAGTGCCAAAATCAATAACATAGATATCATGCCTATAGGATTTTGTATCAAACTCGTTTGGCCCTTTTAAAGCAGTGATAATTGGTTAATTGGTTCTTAGATGCCTAACTTAGTAACGTTTTCAAAACTTTAACCTTTGATAAAACTCTTTCAAACCAGTGTGCATTTGTCCCAAAAATCAAGTTCTTCAAATTTGCATATCTTTTCTAACACAGTTTCTCTTATATTTTTGCCTAAATGCATTCCTTTTCAAAACAATCTCTGAACTCGTTGTTTAAATCAGTTCCACAAGTTACTTTTTAAAAAAAAAATCTCTCTCTTCTGGATTTCAACAACTTCTCTTTCTGCATGTACAATTGACACAGCCCTCCGATCCCTTTTTGAAATTCATTTCTTAAATGGTGTCCTAAGTCTGTGGCCCCCTTTTCTTTAAAAACACTTCTGCATTAGTTACCTTCTAAAAATCAGTGATTTCTTTAAAACAACTCGCGTCAAATGCCTTAATATCCGACAACTGTATCTGAGTTGCCTAATGTAGACTTTCTGTCTAAATATATGTGTTGGACCAGTCCGCTAGCTGCTTAAATTTAATCTAAGACCAAACCAGTATTTGTTAAGGCATGCTAAACTAAATCATTATTTGATTTCTGGGGTTAATTTGAGCCTTGTATGGTTGTTTGTTATCCCCTTTTACTTGCTACTTGTTTTGAATGTCGATTAGAATTTTATACTTTAAAATCCATAAAGGCCTCCATCCCTTTCTTTCCCCCTTTAGGATTAGAAGTCCTAATACCCCGGGACTGATAGTATTGGGATGGGTAATAGCATGGGGTAAGCAAACGATACCATTCCGCGCTTTAATACCTTAATGGGATGGGAAGGGTAGACATGGAGATGATGATTACACGATAACACTTCGCGTACAATTAAGTACCAGTGTTGTGCGAATGATCCATGTAATGTATAAACCTAAGACCCCCCCCCCCTCTTTATTAGTTGTTATTCTCAGATTTTTGAAAAGCTATCCAAAAATTTTCGAACTTCCATATTTTGTTTATTTCCAACTTATTTGTTACATTTATTTGATCTCTCCCCTCGTTGCGTATCTCTTCTTAAATTACAAAATTGTTATCCTCTAAATTTCAGCACCTTTAAATCCTTTTCACACTCTTATTTGGAACAATTTTCCCATATTTGCAATGATTGCTTGTTTGCATTTACATTTAAAGTCACAACTGTAGCATGGCCGGGAACCACACTAGTGGATCTTAAGAGGTGCCTAACACCTTCCCCTCGAGATAATTTCAAGCCCTTACCCAAACTCTGGTTTTCATCTTTAATTCTTTTTTTCTAAAGTGTCCTAATGCACTATAATCATTAGGTGGCAACTCTCTAAACTCTCAAAAACCCAATTTCCAAAGTGGGAAAAGTGTTGTCTTCTCAAATGTCGTGAACCCGATTCCGCGAGGAAAAAGGGGGTATCGACACTGCCGAGTTAGGAAAAGTTTCACATTTGTTCTTTCTTGTCTTGTGGTTTGGTTTCTCAACGCTAATTGAATTTCTATTCTGTTCTTTCGGAGATGGAGAGAACACGCGCGTCCTCATCTTCTGATTAGCAGTCCAAGCCCCAGGCAGCTCCCGCTAGGGGCAGAGGGCGAGGCCAAGGCCGTGCTAGAGGCCGAGGTAGGGGCAGAGCTCAGCCCCGAGCAGTAGAACCTGTGGCGGAGCCTCAGGTTGACTTTAACGAGCAGGTTTCGACCCCAGCCCCACCAGTTCCGGTGGGCCTAGCTCAGGTCCCAGAGGGGTTTATTGCGACCGCAGTTCTTCAGGAGGCTCTAGTCCGATTGTTGGGTCTCATGGAGAGTGTTACTTGAGCAGGTTTTCTTCCTATAGTACCAACCGTCTCTCAGGCTGGATAAGGGGCCCAGACTACTGCTACTTGTACTCCGGGGCAGGTAGATCCCCCGGTTCAAACTCTAGGAGTTTAGCCAGCTGAAGTAGCCCAGGCCGGTGATGGGGCGGCTATGTCTGCTGATGCTTTATGGAGGTTGGATAGGTTCACCAAGCTTTTTACTACTACCTTCAGTGGTGCATTTACAGAGGATCCTTAGGATTATTTGGACAGCTGCCACAAGGTTCTTTGGAACATGGGTATTGTTGAGACCGATGGGGTTGATTTCGCTACATTCCGGTTGTCTGGATCCGCCTAGACTTGGTGGAGGGATTATTGTTTAGGTAGACCAACAGGATCTCCAGCCTTGACCTGGGAGCAGTTCATGCATGTATTTCTGAAGAAGTTTCTCCCTATTACACAGCGAGAGGCCTATCAGAGGCAGTTTGAACGTCTCCATCAGGGATCCATGATAGTCACCCAGTACGAGACCATGTTTATTGAGTTGGCCCACCATGCTATTGTTATGCTTCCCACTGAGAGGGAGAGAGTGAGACAGTTTATTGATGGACTCATTCAGCCTATTCGTCTCCAGATGGCTAGAGAGGCTGGGAGCGAGATATCCTTTCAGGAGGCAGCCAATGTGGCTCGGAGGATTGAGATGGTATTATCACAGGGGGTGATCATAGAGTAGACAAGAGACCCCGTCAATCAGGCCGATTCAGTGGTGCCTCTTCAGAAGGCAGAGATTCGTATGATAGGGGTCAGCCTTCAAGGCCTTTCCATTCAGCCCTCCAGGTTTCTCACGGTGCCTCAGGTGGTCGTGGTTCTCACGTGCACTATTCTGATCAGCAGCCATTCAGTGCACTGCCATCTCCTATCAGTGCACCACCACTTTAGAGTTTCCATGGTGGTTATTCAGGTCAACAGGGCCAACAAGCTCAGCAGTCGAGGAATTGTTACACTTGTGGTGACACGGGTCATATTGCTATATTATGCCCTCGAGCACCGAGCAATTCTCAGCACCAAGGTTCTCGTGATATGGTTCAGGCACCAGGTGTTCCACAACCCGCCCAACCAGCTAAAGGTAGGGGTAGAGGTGCCAGAGGTAGAGGTAGAGGTCATAGAGGTGGAGCTCAAATCGCCAGAGGTAGAGGCCATCCAACATCAGGCCGTCCTAGAGAGGTAGATCAGAGTGGTGGGGCCCAACCCCAATGTTATGCTCTTCAGGCTAGGCCCGAGTCAGAGGCTTCAGATATGGTTATTATAGGTACGATTCTTGTTTGTGATAGAGATGCTTCAGTGTTGTTTGATCTGGGATCTACGTATTCGTATGTGTCATCCTATTTTGCCCCGTATTTGGTCATGCCTAGTGATGCATTGGGTATTCATGTTTACGTGTCTACACCGGTAGGTGACTCCATTGTGGTTTATTGAGTCCATAATTCTTGTGTTGTGGTGATTGGGGCTCTGGAGACTCGTGTAGATTTATTGCTTTTAGATATAATCGACTTTGATATTATATTGGGGATGGACTAGTTATCACCCTACTACGCTATCTTGGACTGCCATGGCAAGACTATGACCTTAGATTTACTAGGTATGCCTTGTTTAGTGTGGAGAGGGACTCCTGGTAATTCTATCCACGGTGTTATATTGTACGTGAAGGCTCGGCGTATGGTCGAGAAATGCTGTTTGGCCTATTTAGCCTATGTTCGGGATTCCAGTGCTGAGGTTTCCTCTATCGATTCTGTGCTCGCTGTTTGTGAGTTCCCTGATGTTTTTCCTTCAAACATGCTGGGTACGCCACCCGATAGGGATATTGATTTCTACATTGATCTGGTTCCGGACACTCAGCCCATTTTTATCCCGCCATATCGTATAGCCCCACCGGAGTTGAAGGAGCTAAAGGAACAGTTGCAGGGTTTGCTTGAGAATCGTTTCATTAGATCCAGTGTCTTACCTTATGGTGATTCGGTGATATTTGTCAAGAAGAAGGATGGGTCAATGAGAATATGTATTGATTACCGACAATTGAACAAGGTAACGATCAAGAATAAGTATCTACTGCCGAGGATTGATGATTTGTTTGACCAGCTTCAGGGTGCCAAGGTATTTTCCAAGATTGACTAGCGATCTGGCTACCATCAGTTGAGGATTAGGGCATCACATGTCCCAAAGACAACTTTTTGCATTCGGTATGGGCATTATAAGTTCTTGGTTTTGTCATTTACGTTGACAAATGCCCCAGCAACTTTCATGGACTTGATGAACCGAGTGTCCAGGCCTTATTTGGACTCATTTATGATAGTATTCATTGATGATATATTGATATATTCCCTTAGAGTGGTTCTTTAGACTCTGAGGGATAGTCAGCTATATGCCAAGTTCTCCAAGTGTGAGTTCTGCATGAGTTCAGTTGCATTTTTGGGTCATGTTGTATCAGCAGAGGGTATTCATATCCTTGGTCTTATAGGAATCAGGTCATATATAGTTCTGAATACATTGGCGGAATATGCCGATAGGGGTTTTGAAAAGGACGGACGCAATATTCAGTTTGGGAAGGATGGTCAGGGACCGATGGGCTGCGAGAACCTGAGCGAGATCGCTCCTGCTGTAACGGCCGTTGCCAGGTAGTGTACCTGCAGATGAGCAATAAAAACATAGCGTGCATAAATTTAGACGTGATGCAAGTTCCCGTTGGACCATGAATGTTGTCTTCAGACGGGTAGGATGACGTCTTCAGACCATGACGTCCTGGGCAATGAAGCGTATAGTAAAGGATTCGCCGGCTATGAAATGACGTTCTCAGGCTATGCTAATGGTGCCTCCGAACCATGATGCCTTTGAATAATGATGTGCAAAAGATAAAATCGGGGTCCTCAGGCCATTGCATGGCGTTCTTGGGCTATGAAAATGGTGCCTCCGAACAATGACGCCTTTGGACAGTTTGGCGATATTTCAACCCATGAAATGTAGGATTTGGCGATGTTTCAGCCGATGTAAAGCGTAAATGAAAGTGTGGCAGTATTTCTACCGATGTGAAGATTTAAATAAAGCTGGCGATATTTCAGCCGATGTAAAATATAAATGGCGAAATTTCAACCGCTGTAAAGATTTAAATAAAATTGGCGATATTTCAGCCATGCAGGATTTAAATAAATGGCGATATTTCAGCCGTTGTAAAGATTTAAATAAAATTGGCGATATTTTTGCCATGCAGGATTTAAATAAAGTTGGCGATATTTTAGACATGCAGGATTTAAATAAAGTTTGCGATATTTCAGCCATGTAGGATTTAAATAACGTTGGCGATATTTCAGCCATGCAAGATTTAAATAAAGTTGGCGATATTTCAGCCGACAAAGATTCAAATATAAATGGCGATCTTTCAGCCGATATAGAGACTTAAATGAAGTTGGCAATATTTTAGCCATGCAAATATTTCAATAAGGTTGGCGATATCTTAGCCATACAGGTGGAGACAATGCTTAGTATCGGAAGGCAAAAAGGTAGCCTTATGCAATGCAAGGAAATGCAGGATGGAGGTAGTGCTTAACCTCGGAAGGCAGAAAAATAGCCTTATGAAATGCAAGGAAATGCAGGATGAAGGTAGTGCTTAACCTCAGAAGGCAGAAAAGTAGCCTTATGCAATGCAAGGAAATGCAGGATGGAGGTAGTGCTTAACCTCAAAAGGTAGAAAAGTAGCCTTATGCAATGCAAGAAATGCAGGATGGAGACAATGCTTCGTCTCGGAAGGCAGAAAAGTAGCCTTATGAAATGCAAGAAATGCAGGATGGAGGTAGCGCTTAACCTAGGAAGGCAGAAAAGTAGCCTTATGCAATGCAAGAAATGTAGGATGGAGACAATGCTTAGTCTCGGAAGGCAGAAAAGTAGCCTTATGCAATGCAAGAAATGCAGGATGGAGGTAGTGCTTAACCTCGAAAGGCAGTAAAGTAGCCTTATGCAATGCAAGCAATAAAAGGGAGGAGTAACAAAATTTCCTAGCTTAGTGATGATAGCTGATTGCGTCATTGTGGCTGCTGGGGATGTCGTGTGTAGATAGCACTTGTGAATAGGCGATGATTCTGAGAGTTGTATTCCTGAAAAAGCATGAGTATGTAATAGTATCTGATGACTTTATGTCTTGGGGTGCCTGCATTCAAAGAAAAGTAGTAAGTTTTGTAAAGGGGAAATTTTAGTTCGTCTTCCTGTAGACTTCGCTCGTCCTGCTCGACCCTTATTTTTGTGATACTGCAAGTATCCTTGGGGTAGCGTTGCTAAACAAATTTTTTTATAATGGACATGTATGATTTATGACATAAATAAATATAATTTAAAATAACTTTCTTTTAGATGAACCGACGATTGCGATGTAGTTCAAGACGCTGCAATCTCTCTCACCAGAATTTTGAGGGTCCTCCTCAAAATTCTGCCCCAGTTTACTGGGCTGGGGTTTCTAACGGCTGCATGCGATGAATGGCTGAAAGTTGACTTCGGAATTTTAAGGGTCCTCCTAAAAATTCTGCCCCAGTTTCCTATATCGGGGAAAATGAAAATTTTATTGAATTGTGATCGAACCTATAGGGTTGCCTACGTATCCCTCTTAAATGGGAATCAGGACAGGCGTAGTTCAAATTACGTAATGAGATCATAAATGGTTACACATAGTATCGCTTGACTGCATCTGAATTGATTGGTTTTGGCCAGACTTCCCCATCCATTTCTGTGAGAATGAGGGCTCCTCCTGTTAGAACCTGGTGAACCATGTACGGGCCTTGCCAGTTAGGAGAGAACTTTCCTTTGGCCTTATCCTGATGCGGGAAAATTTTCTTCAACACCAGTTGCCCCGGTGTGAATCGTCTCGGCTTGACTCTTTTGTTGAAGGCTCTGGACATTCTTTTCTGATGTAATTAGCCATGTCAAACTGCATTCAGTCTTTTCCCGTCTATAAATGCTAACTGCTCATAGCGACTTTTTACCCATTCTGCATCTTCGAGTTCCGCCCCCTGTATAATCTTTAGGGAGGGAATCTCTACCTCTACGGGAATGACTGCCTCGGTACCATAAACCAACATATAGGGAGTCAACCCGGTTGATGTGTAGACTTTGGTACGGTATCCCAATAAAGGAAAGGATAGCTTTTCGTGCCACTACTTGTGTTTCTCTATCATTTCCCTTAATATCTTATTGATGTTCTTATTGACCGCTTCTACAGCTCCATTCATCTGAGGTCTATAGGCTGTAGAATTCTTGTGCTTAATTTTGAACGTATCACACATTGTTTTCATCAGGTCACTGTTGAGATTGGAACCATTATTAGTAATGATTGACTCCGTGATGTCGAACCGGCAAATAATACGGTCGCGGACAAAGTCTACCACAACCTTCTTGGTTACTGCCTTATATGACGTTGTTTCAACTCATTTAGTGAATTAATCAATTGCCCCTAGAATGAACTTGTGCCCGTTTGATGCGACAGGCTCAATAGGTCCGATGACATCCATTCCCCAAGTAGCGAGCGGCCATGGTGAGCTTGTTGCATTGAGTTCGTTAGGAGGAACCTTTATCATGTCTGTATGAGTGTGGCAGTGATGGCATTCTCGAACATACTGGATGCAGTCCGTCTCCATAGTCATCCAGAAATAACCAGCTCGGAGTATTTTCTTGGCTAAGACAAAACCATTCATGTGCGGGCCACATGTCCCTGCATGAACCTCCTACAACAACCTGGATGCTTCATTTGCTTTGACACACCTTAGTAATCCCGAATCGGGAGTCCTCCTATACAGGATTCCTCCGTTGTGAAAGAAGTGATTGGATAACCTCCGTAGTGTGCACCTCTGAGTAATGTTTGCAAGTTATGGATATTCTCCTGTTGACAGATAGTTCTCGATATCATGAAACCATGGTTTTCCATCTACTTCTTCTTCGACATGAGCACAGTAAGCGGGTTTATCCTTGATTTTTACCGGGATAGGATCAATGGAGTTCTTATCTGGATGTTGAATCATGGATGATAAAGTGGCCAATACATCGGCGAACTCGTTCTGGATTCTGGGGACATGCCGGAATTTTGTCTTTGTGAACCTGTTCCTCAACTCCTGTACATGATGCAAATATGGGAGTATTTTGGAGTTCTTGGTTGCCCATTCTTCTCGGACCTGATGTATGAGCAAGTCTGAATCCTCGATCACTACTAACTCCTGAACGTTCATGTCAATGGCCAACTTGAGCCCTAAGATCCATGCTTCGTATTCGGCCATGTTGTTGGTGTATGGGAACCTAAGTTTGGCAGACACCGGATAATGTTGGCCTATTTCTAATACTAGAACTGCTCCTATGGCAACTCCTTTAAAGTTAGCTACTCCATCGAAAAACATTCTCCAGCCATCATATGATTCTGCAATGTCTTCTCCTATGAAAGAGACCTCCTCGTCGGGAAAATATATTTTTAGAGGCTCTTATTCTCCGCCCATGGAATTTTTGGCAAGATGATCTGCCAGTGCTTGTCCTTTGATTGCTTTTTGGGTTACGTAGACAATATCAAATTCACTCAGCAAGATTTTCCATTTGGCTAGCTTGCCCATGGGCATGGGCTTCTGAAATATGTACTTCAGCGGATCTATCGTTAATATGAGATAAGTGGTATAGGCGTAAAAATAATGGCTCAACTTCTGAGCTACCCAAGTCAGAGCATAATACTTTCATTCTAGTAAGGAGTACCGAGCCTCGTACGGGGTGAACTTCTTGGTGAGATAGTAGATGGCTTGCTCATTTCTCCCTGTTTCATCATGTTGTCCCAAAACACAACCGAATGCCCCATCCAGTACCACAAGGTATAGCAATCGCGGTCTACCCTGTTTGGGAGGAACCAGAAATGGCAGCGTTGACAAGTATACCTTGACTCTGTCAAAGGCTTTCTGACAATCATCAATCCATTTAATGGCGGCGTCATTCTTTATCATCTTAAAGATTGGCTCACAGATGATAGTGGACTGGGATATGAACCGACTGATGTAGTTGAGTCTCCCCAAGAAACTCATAACCTCTTTCTTGTTCTTCGACGATGGCAGTTCTTGAATGGCTTTAACCTTTGACGGATCTAGTTATATTCCTCGGCGACTTACGATGAACCCAAGCTATTTTCCGGCAGGAACCCCAAATACACATTTGGCGGGATTCAATTTCAGGTTGTACCTTCTCAGTCTGTTGAAGAACTTCCTCATATCTTCCATGTGGTTAGTAGATTTCTTGGATTTGATGATGACATCGTCTACATACACCTCGATCTCTTTGTGTATCATATCATGGAAAATAGTAGTCATGGCCTTCATGTAGGTGGCCCCAACATTCTTTAATCCAAATGGAATCATCTTGTAGCAATACATCCCCTGCGGTGTAATGAAAGCCATTTTATCTGCGGCTTCTTCGTCCATCCATATCTGATGGTACCCAGCAAAACAATCGACGAATGATTGTAGCTCATGCTTGGCGCAGTTGTCAATCAAGATGTGTATGAGCGGCAAGGGGAAGTCATCTTTCGGACTGGGCCGGTTAAGGTCCCGGTAGTCAACACATACTCTGACCTTCCCATCCTTCTTTGTTACTGGCACAATGTTGGCCAACCATTTTGGATACTCCACTACTCTGAGGACCTTGGCTTTGACTTGTTTGGTAACTTCTTCCTTGATTTTCAAATTCATGTCTGGCTTGAACTTTCTGAGCTTCTACTTTACCGGCAGACATGTTGGATCTGTTGGCAGTTTGTGAGCTACAATAGATGTACTGAGACCGGTCATATCATCATATGACCAGGCAAATATGTCCTCATATTCTTTTAAGAACTCTGTGTACTCTTCCTTTTCTGACGGTGACAGGTGAACACTGATGCATGTTTCCTTCACATTCTCTGTATCCCCCAAGTTGACAACCTGAGTTTTGTCTAAGTTAGACTTAGGCCTATTCTCAAATTCCACAACCTCTTTAATGACCTCTTTTGGTATTTCATCCTCTTTTGAGTCTATATCAGTTTGTTGCGTTATCTCGTCACATGTCACATTCGTCGGTTCATCAAGATAAGTAATAGTAATGCTGTGTATATAAAGTAAATGATAGAGAAAATAATAAGAGCGAGATTTATAAGAAACTGAAATATTTTGATAAATTCCAAAATTGTTTTGAGCATCGGAGCTCTTTTAAAAATTTAAATGAAATACGGAAAGGAAATCAACTATCAAGAAAGTAAAAGATAATGCATAGTGCTTTGTTCAGCCTTGCTACCCCAAAGCTTTCCGGGCTTTGGTGGCTCTGACGGACCAATTGTTGAGACACGCTCCTCGGCACAAACAAAGCCTTCCTCCCCTTCATCCACAAAAATGACATGACAGTTGTGAGCACGTGATTTTTGCCCTATATATGAACCACTCCCAGAAATTCAAACAAAATGATTTCTTTCATTATTTGCAATTTTGTGGATTTTTTCGTGACATTTTATGTTAATTGTTTGCATTTTGTTTGTGCATTTTAATTAATGAAAATATAAAAAATATACTTGACATTTGCATTTAGGGTTTAATTTCATATTTTAGGATTAATTAGTAATTAAGTTACTTCAAAAACAAAGAAAATAACAAAAATGGTTCTTTTTGTATTTACACTTTTAATTTGCCTTAGTTTGCTTTTAAATTAGGAATTAGTGTATTTGGAATTTAAGTAATATAATTTTAGAGTCAATTTGGGTCCCTATTTTTAATTTGGCATTTAATAAAAATCAGAAAAATATAAATGAAAAATAAAAAAAAGGGAAAAACTAAAAGAAATTGAGTGGTCTTCATGGACTACCCATTTTTGGGCCAAATCCATTTGAAAGTAGCCCAAGTCCCTTTCTGAAACCATTCCAGTCCAGCCCAAACGCAAAGTCACCCGGTCCAGCCCCCCCCCCCCCCCCCCC
>MU678758.1:175722-205373 GCA_026770625.1 Nicotiana glauca
CGGATGGGTTCTGCCTAGGTTTCTAATATATATATGTCCAAACATATGCCCCCCTCCCCTTTCCGTCTCAGATCACCCTATACACATATAACCTAACGCTGCCACCTTTCGCTGTCCGCCGCCCACCGGAAATCACCTACGGCGGCGGCCGGCGTCCAAATCGTCCCAAATTTATATCCCATGCTCCTCTCCTCCTCCCCTTTCCACATCCATGTCCATTTGTCCTCAAATATCACCCGAACTCTTCGAATCTAAAATCTAAGATTCCGTCAAAAGCCCTACCTTCTCCAAATCCGCCCAAAATCACACCATGTACTCCCCTCACCTCCCTCTTCCTACACCCTCAACCAGTTTCCCTCGAATCTCACCAAGCCTTCACGAATCTTGGATCTAGGATTCTGTGGTCGGGGGCTGTTCGAATTTCCGGGGCCAGCCAAAGTTAGATTGGTTTTCAAATCATGTTATGTGTTTGTTTATGGTAAGAACAAACACATAACAATATTTGAAGACCAAATTCGAGATTAGGCAAATTCAAAATCTCAAAATCAGTAAGTGTTCTTAAATTTCCTTCTCTTCGTTATTTGTCATTTTTTAATATATGAATTCTATTTATTTTCTTTCAATTCATCTTCAGTATTTCTTTCGTTTGGTTTTTTGATTAATTTAGAATTTTGATTTGTTCCAAATGTAGTTAATCTCTCTCCTGTTATATGTTTCAGTTGTTTGTTTAAATTTTAACTCTAGGATTTCCTGTTTGACACAGTTTGGGTAGTATAATTTCATTTCTACTTGATCTTAGTTGTTAGGTTATAATCTTGTTGGCTTAATAACAAATCTAATTTGATTAATTAGAATTAGTTTTTAAGTGCTAAACTATTTGGTTTGGTTATAGCTGGTCATTGCATCTTCTCAGTTAATGTGGACTAGGGTAGAAGGGTTTGGGTTTAGTTAACCAAAGTCAGTTAGTTTAGGGGAATTCAAGGGTAATTTAGGTATTTTATATTGGATAAGTGATGCAGTAATCAAAACTGGAACCTCCTAGAATCTTCTAGAAGAGGGTCTAGTTAGATTTTCAGGAACTTAGTAATGTAACTCTGGTAATAAGTCAGTAAATAAGGGACTAAAATAATTAAATACTGAAAATAAAAGAGGGACTTAGGGGTAAAACAAAGAGTTGAAGAGGCCTAGGCTTTGCCTATAAAAAGGCATGCTTGGTGCCTTCATTGGCATGTTTTGGGAGAGCTAAAAATTCCCCCCAAAAGTATTCTACAAGTTTCACATAACAGAAATTTGAATTTCAAACTCCAAAACCAAATATGAAATTCTAAAGTTCCTTAGATCTTAACTTCTTCAGGAAAAACCCAAAAAACAACACGAAAAACTCAAAAATATTACTGTTCCATTGAGGTATTTGTATTCTAGCTCATCTGAATCCAAATAGCTTGAATATGCCTAGTTTTGGTGAGTAATTGAAGTTTAAAAGTTATGTAGTCTTCTTCGAGTTGAATTTGGTTTGGTTCGAGTTAGTTCTTTTGGTTATTTGCTGGAGGTTTAGCTGCTAGGTTGATTTTGGGTTTTGTGAAGCCATTCTGGTTCTAAAATTGTTCCTGCTTTCGTTTGAATCCTATTGTCTGTCTATAATTCTTTTCCTGGGTTTTTGTGGTGCTGATTTGGGTCTAGATTTGTTGCCGCTGTTACCTGCTTTGCTGCCGCTGTTACCTGCTTTGCTGTTGCTAATTTCTCCATCTTCTTACTGTATTCTGATTTCCAGGTACTCCCCTTTGTCTTATATGAATTGTGAAGGAATCACTGTAGGTCTGATGTTGAAGAATTGAAATGATAAATTCTATTTGAGTTGATCTCTGAGTTTTCCTGCTTTGTTGTGTTTCAAAATATGTAGGACAATTGTGTTTATGTGAAATTTTACACAATTTGTATAATTAGGATTGTTCAAATTGGGACTGCTGAACCATCATAGTTATACGAATACTCTGTTAGTAATGTTAGACCACAGTTGTTTGATTTTTGGTTTATTATACCATGACAATTAGATTTGGAATATGAGACACAGCTCAATGATGTTAATTCAGCCCTATTGCAAGCATTAGAGTGTATTGGCCTATTTAAATCTTGAAATAACATACTCACAACTACATGAAATCACGTACACTTAGCAGTCTTAAAAAAATGATTGGTTCATTTCATTGATCCATTTCTAGGTTCAGTCTGCAAATAAATTTCATGATGTGTAGTGGTTGCAATTAATTGACTGTTGAAAATTCCAGAATAGGTATGTTAGAATGTCAAAGTGCACGAGTTGAATATGTATGCAAAAAATTGGATTAAGATTGACATGCTTGGATTTGAATGTTAAGACCAGCTGTATTACGATTTAGTACCTAATTTTGATTAATTTCTAGTCTAAACTAGACAGCTCGTTGGTTAAAAAGAGCCTGGGCCTGATTGTCGTCTCAAGGCCCATGTTTGGGCAGTGTTTCCTTGCACAGACAAGATTGAATCTGTTTAGGGCCAGTTTTAAGGCCCAAAATAGTGAAAGCTTCATTGAGGCTGCTTTGTTTAAATTCAACACTTATTTGAATATCTTAGTAGTGATACATTAGCATGCTAATTAATTAGGGCCTTTTCTTTTATTATTAGAGACAATACATGATAGAAAAATCGTAGTCCTTTAGGTTGGCTTTAAAATAAATGAGGTTCGCCGCGCCAAATAAAATCAAAAACAATCGCGTGGCCCTCTTTAAATGTTCACCTTAAATATTTAGACCTCGGGGCGTGCCATTTAGCAAATTTTATGGCCTCCCGCGAAGTTAATAACACGCTAGTTGCTTTAGGCCAGTCATTTAATAATATTACATTCCTAAACCTGAGTGCACATTTATGTGACCCAAATCCAAATCCCAACGAAGTTGAAATGTGTCAAAAATCGCGGGTGCATTTCTGTGACGTGGTTTGAGATATGTTTTCATGCCGTTGCAATTCTTTTTAAAAAATAATAATAAAAGCGGTTTACAGTTAAAAAACACAGAAGTTAAAACATGTTTTAAAATAAGATATTTAGCCAAATATGACAGTTGAGCGACCGTGTTAGAACCACGGAACCTGGGAATGCCTAACACCTTCTCCCAGGTTAACAAAATTCCTTACTCAGATTTCTGGTTTGCGGACTGTTAAATAGAGTCAATAATTTCCTAGGTTCGGGATTCGACTGGTGACTTGGGACACCATAAATCTCCCAAGTGGCGACTATGAATCTTTAATAACAAATCCCGTTTCGATTGTCCTTTAATTGGAAAAACTCCTTTACATCCTTAGGGCATAAGAAAAAGGAGGTGTGACAGCTCTGGCGACTCTGCTGGGGAGAAGAACCCAGAACTTCGGTTCAGGGTTCGAGAATTCGAGCTTGGAATAATTTTTGTATTTGGCTTTGTTTATTATTTGATTTTATTACATGTTTGGGACTAATGTGCGAAATGTTGCTTTTTACTACTTTGATATTATTTGAATTGTATATATAAACTATGACGAAACCCTTCTCTTCTTATCTCCGGGGATGTGCTTACTGGTTGAGACTCCCTATTTTGTTAGTGTCATACCCTGAAATAAGAAAGAGACCGGACAAGTTACTAAGCCGGATGGCCTTTTGGTTCCCGGTACGTAGCGCCCTCCTTGACTCAAGTTTTCCGCTCGGGTACATAGTCTAGAACATATACCCAGGTTTTGAACCTAGAATAACTTGACTTCATGCCGGATCCCTAGTAGGAACGCTTATTTGCATCACGTGCATATGACTTAGGGGACTCAACATAGGGGTTGGGTCCGTTTAGGACATGTAACCTGAAATGAAAAAGACCATCCTGATGCATCTTACGTGTTGCGTGTACATTTATTTGTCTCGGACTCGCATGCTGACCGGCTTTGAATATCTAGAAAAGTTGGAAAAAAGAGAAATAGCAGTGTAGAGAGTTAATTACCTATTTTAGAAAACCAACGTCCAAATAGTGCCAAAACTCTGCCGGATTTTTGAGAAAAGTAAAGGGAAAAAAGTGAAAAGTATTTTTATTTTTAAAATAGTTTGTTTTATTTTCCAATTGAAAAGAAAAACAAAAAGAGTTTATTTTCAAAATAGTTTGTTTTAGGCGTCACTGAAAAAGAAAATATAGAAAGTGTCTTAATGTATTTGCCAACGGAAAAGAGTCTTGTTATCAAAAATAGTTTGTTTTATTTGCCCGAACTACGCCAGTTTGATTCTCACAGGGTGTGGGATACGTAGGCAACCCTCATCGGGTCAAACTTCTTTTGCAAAAATAGCCTGAAATGAATAAAATTATGTAAATAGGTAAGGTGATGTCGTTTTGTCAAAAATAGCCGAATGTTCCTGAAAGGGACGCCAGAAGTCTGGTTTTGCACAAACAGCCACCTTTGGTCTTTTTCAAATTTTTGGCCAGTTAGCGGGCACAGCCTTAAAATCTTCCTCCGGCGGTGCCGAAAGGCCATATCTGCAAAGCTGGGCTTTCGGTTTTATAATTAAAAAAAATGAATGAAAAGGGGGGTCAATTTTGATTTTGGAGTGACACAAAATAAAATCATGAATGTTTCACTTAATCACCTTAATAAATGTGCAGAATGAGCACGAGCCCAAGTGCGCCAATAATAGTTAGGAACAATATCCCTTTGGAGTCTGTCAGTTTGTCTTAGAGTCTGTATTTTCTTTTTATGTGGGTTAGTTGTTCTTCGAGTCTATAGTTCGTCTTTCATCGAAGTCTGTTAGTTCTTGTTTGGGTCTGTTGGTTTTCGAATTTTTGTAATCAATGTTTGTTTTGTTATGAAAATTGAAAATTCCAAAAATGTTTTACTGTTTATTTACCTTCTACCTGCAAGAACTACGCTTGATCTGATTCATGCAAGGTCATGATACGTAGGCAGTCTCCATAGGATTCGACCGTAACCAAAAGAAAAAGAAAAAAAAAGAAGAAAAAGAGAGAAAATGAAAAGAGAGCAAGAGAGAAAGGGAAAGAAAATAGAGGAAAAGCAAGAAAGAAAAAAGAGAAAATAAAAAATCGAGAAAGGGAGAGAATAGGAACAACAGAAACCAAAGGCAAGAGTGAAAAGAACAAAAAAAAAGATAAGAGAAAGTTTGCAATCTGAATAGAAAAGGCCGGGATGACGCATGCGACCGATCAAAAGCATAATAGGAATTGTTAACTAATTAGGTGCATTCATTCCCGAAATGTGCGGGTACCAATATGTTAAATGCCATAATGCTAACGTGATGGTTTCATTTTGTCATATCATTCCAGACAGGTGGTTGGTTTGTGGTTTTAAAGTAACTCTTCCCTACAACACAAAGGTAAAAGGCAATGGCAGAGAACAACAGAACTGAGTGGGTTGATACCGGTGCCCGAAAGCAACTGGTTGAACAGGACAACAAGTTGGTAGAAGAGGTAAAGATGTTGGGACAACACGTGGCAGACATGTATTGGGCATGGATGACTGGGAAAACACCACCCCCACCACCACCCAGCTTCCTAGACGATGACCTTACCCAAACTTCGGACGCAACATCAGGCGATCCTCCACCCTCTCTATACTTACCCGCTTATCACAACTTTCCCAGCCACCCTAGTAGTTCCATCACTCGTCGTCCAACTATCTTTTCCCAAAGGTGCCCTCCGATCACATCCATTGTTCTCGATAATGAACACCCGCCCAAAGCTCATAACGCCCAATATTACCCCTCCGAGGTTTCTCACAAGGTTCCCAACTCGCACAACCAAGGCCCAAGGGATGAGCCTTATGTTGAAAATGGAAAATTCACAGGAAGAGAAGTTTTAGAGGGGGTACCTAGGAAGCTGAAAAGCATAGAACAGTCCTTAAAGGACAAGCAAGGAAAGATGGATCAGGGTAGCTTAGATTACAAAGAACCGTCTGTGTCTCTTGACATTCGCCTACCCATGGGGTTTAAAGTACCAAAATTTAGCTTGTATGATGGGTCTGGGGATGCGGTAGCCCACGTGAAGATTTATTGCAATGAAGTGAGAAGTGTGGGAGAGAAAGATGACTTGATGATGGCATATTTCATTGAGCGCCTAACTGGGGCAGCTTTGGACTGGCATGGTCATCAAAATATTGATAAGTGGCCTACATTGGGTGACATGGCTCAAGACTTTGTCCGATACTTTCAATGCAAATCAAGTGTTACCCCAGACCGCTCCTCACTATCTAAGATGGAAAACAAGCCGGAGGAAAGCTTTAGGGAGTTTGGGCTCAGATGGAGGGAGCAAGCTGCTCGAGTCAGTACCCCGATTGGCGATGAAGAAATGGTTGAGCTTTTCCTACAGGCCCAGGGTCCCACCTACTTTAATCATTTGATCCCGGCTGTGGGTAGACCTTTCGATGAGGTGTTAAGAATGGGGGAGCTAGTAGAAAAGGTAATCAAGTCGGGCAAGATCATGAGTTGCTAGAAAGACATTCTAAATATCCCAGCATGTTTTGTTGGGGGAGGGGGAAGCAGAAAAGATGATCCGATGAGTTTTCCCGATCAACACTCACAGCCCCGACACTGTCCCCGTGGATCCTC
This sequence comes from Nicotiana glauca, assembly GCA_026770625.1. Taxonomy (NCBI): domain Eukaryota; kingdom Viridiplantae; phylum Streptophyta; class Magnoliopsida; order Solanales; family Solanaceae; genus Nicotiana; species Nicotiana glauca. The sequence goes on from MU678758.1 coordinate 182,321, forward strand.
GTACACCAGATGACCCTTCCCAATGCTACTTCTCTCCACAAAACTCCCAGAGTCATACACCACTTTTCCGGTACCCAACTCTACAAAATGCTTATCTACCCCCACGAGCCTGCCAGAAACCCCTTGGATTAGGTTTCCGGCCTAATAAAGCATGTAGGGATGAGAGGTTGTGGAAGAAGAAAGCCTACACTCCATTGGAAGGGTCATACGCCAATCTGTTCCAGAGGCTAAGAAGTTCTGGCATGTTGAAGCCTATTAAGATAAAAATACCAAACCCTCTTCCAAGGAAGTTTGACTTTTCCCAAAGGTGCGCATATTGCTCAAATGCCCAAGGACATGACATAGAGAAGTGTTGGAATCTGAAGAATGCAATTCAGAAGCTTATTAATGTAGGCGTCATTGTCGCGCAAAATCCAGATGCAGCAGGCAACAACCAAAGTCCGTCGCTTGTGCATAATGAGACGTACGGGATGGGTATGGCTTATTTTGAAAAGGAATGTGGGTATTCTTCTAGGAGCCTCGGAGGTCCAAGGGCTACCAAGCTTTCAGCACTATCAGAGGTTGATCTTAAGGACGAAACAACAAAAGGAGCCCTAAAGCAACTTGATAAGAACAATGTGATGTAGAATTGTGAAGTTCCTGGTATTGTAGATGCAGAATTCAGTGGCTAAGATACCGTGCTTGGTAATTGAAAAGACACTCCATTTCTTGGTCAGCCGGAGAGGAGCTTTGGTGTCTTAGATTGTTGTCATTTATGTTGTCCTGGTTATTTCAGAGGTGTAATCTGGATATTGTCTTGTGACTCAAACCCTTTTATCATTTTATTTTGTCTAGTTCCTTTAGTCGTAGTATCTCATGTAGTGTTGTCTAGGTTTGTTTTAAGGATTGTACCCCAGTTTATTATGCTTGTTTGTTGTCCAAACTCTTTCGCCGTCAGTCTAATGCAATTCTCTATTTTCTGTTAAAACTAGTCATTTTTGTTTAGTTCTTTTCTTCTCTTTACAATTCTTTTCATGCTTGTTCTAGTGACATGACAGGCATGCATAATTCTCAGCCTCATTTTAAAAGTTAGTTTGGCCATGAAGCAATGAAACAATGTTGAAGATATAGGGACACTTCAGGGAAACAAGAATAGATTTGGACATTTTTAGAGTATTTGAAGCCCGATCCGTGTGAAACGGGAGCAGATAAAACATAAAGAAACCCTAAATGCAAGTTTGCCAAATTGATAGGGGCCGTCCGTGGTAAGTAAAGTGAGTGTGTTGTCCAATGGTGCTTTGTATTCAACAAATGAAAAGGCAAATATGCGGATATGGTTATCAAATCTGGTACAATCAAAAGATGTTACTAATGTTTTCCTGGGTTTGTTTAATTGTGTTGCTTGTACTTGACATATTTTGAAGATTGGAATGACGAAGGCATTTTGTTCTGCTATCTAAACACTTTATCCTTTGTTATCCCTTTGAACCTCATTTATTTTCTTTCATACCCCTCTTTTTGAATCAATGACAGAATTTGTAAACACGAGCATGGAAAGTAAGTGAAGGAAAAAGAGAAGGAAAACAATGAAAAAGAGAAAGAAGAAAAAAGGAACAAGAAAAGAAAACGAAAAAGAAAAACAAAAACAAAACAGCAACAAAACAACAAAAAGAGAAAATGAAGAAAGAAAAGATAAGAAGAGAGAGAGGAAGAAAAAGGAATGAAAAATCACAACAACAAAGTAATTTCTATGACATGAACTACGTTCGACTTGATTCTGAAAGGATACATAGGCAGCCTGTCTCCGAGGTTCAGTCACACCAAAATAAAAATCCAAAAGTCCCTAAGAAAGAAACTGGGGCAGAAGTTGTAGTTGTTGTGAGAAATCTGATTCCGAAAGTTGTAAGTTTGAACCCATGTCGAACTGTTTTGAGCCTTTTATACCCTTTCTTTCTAACCCTATCAAAAAGCCCACATTACGGTCCAAAGAAAGACTTTCTGATCAGTCTTCAAGAGATGCCAAGTCAAGCGATTAGAGGTGAATTATATCAGGGGCAACACTCCGGTCCAAACAAGGGAAATGAAGAATGAGAGAGTCTTGTTGATGAGAATCCTCACGGGTACCACAAGGTGATGAAAGCTGAGAGAGATCAAAAATGAGAGTGTCTTATTGGTGAAAACCTTCACGGGCACCATAAGGCGATGGTGAGTTTAGAGAAAGACCAAAATGAGAGAGGCTTGATGGTGAAAACCCTTCGGGCACTACAAGTCGAATAAGGATTATGAATCAAATTGGATAAGCGAAGCATTGAAGCCTAGTTTCACGGCAAAAAGGTATAACAGGAGCTGAACATCAGATTTGCATGACAGAATATCTACAGCTGCATGTCATGGTCATTAGAGTTGGTATCTACATCTGATAGGTTTCTACTTCATAGCTTTCTTGTTAGGAATCATCTCTTTCCTTTGTCCTTTACTCTGTTCCGTTTGTTTTATTTACTTCCTCCTCTTGAGTCAGTTTGGTCATAACAAGTGAGAAATGACTTCAAAATCTGCCACCAAGCTTTCCAATTGAACAAAACGGGATCTGGTGAACACATCAAAGCATCATAAGTCAAGAAAGAACAACAGGCATATTGAGTTGGCAACAATCAATATGCTTTGGGATCCTTGTGAAATGCAAAGGCTTGGTACATGTCAATTCATGAACGGTGCAACAAATGAAGAGTTAGGGCGAACAGATCAAAGGTATTTCATGTGATAAGCTTGATAAAAGGGTTTTAAACCAGTGACAAGCAAGATCTTCCAAGCAGAAGTCAAAGTTATCATGGCAAATAGGGGAGCTGTAGACCTCAAGGACCAGACCAGGGCTTTAAGTCAAGAAAAGAACAACATACATCTTGAGTGGGTGGAAATTGACATGCTTTGGGATTCGTGTGAAATACAAGGATTTGGAACATGATCAATGATACAAGATGGAGGGTCTTTGGTGAACGGATAAGAGATATTTTCCATGTCAAGGGTAACAAAGAAAGTGGTTAGTCAATAAACAAGCAAGGTCTTCGAGGGGGAATCAGTTATCATGGCAAGTGAAGGAACAATAGATCTCGAGGCCAAGGCTAGTGATTTAAATCAGGAAAGAACAACATGCACGCTCAGTTGGTAACAATAAATATGCTTGGGAGTCCATGTGAAACACAAAGGTTTGGTAAATGTCGGTATGAGCGGTGCAACAGATAGAGGGTATTGGGTCTGAACGAGAAGAGGCATTTTCTGGGTTAAGGTTTACAAAGGAAGTGGTTAGTCCAGAAACAAGCAAGGTCTTCGAATGAAAATCAGTTATCATGACAAGTGAAGGAGCAACATACCTCAAGACCGAGGCTAGTGGTTAAGTCAAGAACAACATATACAAGGAGTGGGGGCAATGGACGTGCTTTAAGATTCATATGAGACACAAAGGTTGGGGATATGCCAGTTCATGCAATGCAAATAGGGGATCTGGGGTCTGAACGGAGAAAAGGTATTTTATGTGATGAGGATGATAGAGAAAGGGGTCAGTCCATAAACAATCAAGGTCTTCAAGTGGAAATCAGTCATCATGGGATGTTGAAGGAGCAATCGCCCTCAAAATCAAGGCCACAAACCAACCACCACATTTTTAACTGACAAGATTTTTCTTTGATTGAAACAAGGGCAGAAATTTCGTTCGTTTCAGAGAAACCCCTCTGCAAGGAAAACCAAGCACTGAAACAGGTTTGACTACAAACTTTCACGACCCTCCTGGAAAATGGGACTTAGTTTAAAATTCAAAACAATCACGAGTAGCATAATTTAGCATAAATGTAACCCAAAAGAAATATAAGTTGGTTTCAAAGTTTGCATGTTTAAGACAGGATTCAGTTATGGATTTTCAGGACCCTCCTGGATAATGGGACGTAGTTTTAAGGTTTGCTTAGATAACAAGATATAGTGGAAGTCGTACCTTCAGTAGATTAGCTTAGGTTAAAACTGTCTCTTAACTAGAAGTTGTCAGGACCCTCCTGGATTATGGGGAGTAGTTTAAGACCTTTTAGACAACAAATGTAGTGGGAGTAATACCTTTACAGGATATAACTTAGGTTCATAATTATTAAAAGTGGTCAGGATCTCCCTAGATAATAGGACTTAGGTTTCAAATTCTTATAATAGTTGGTAGAATAATTCAGTTTACCACTCACCCATGTGCCCAACTACCAAACTGGGGCAGGAAATTTTCCTTGTTTTTGTCTATTTTTGTTGAAATCGGGTACCCATTCGGAGAACAGGGAGAAATACATTCAAGTTTTAAAGTCGGGAGCCCGCCCGTATAACAGATGCATATATTTTCAAGTTTTGATGTCAGGAGTCCACCTGTATAACAGAGGAATATATTTTCAAGTTTTGAAGTCGGGAGCCCGCCCGTATAACAGAGTCATATATTTTCAAGTTTTGAAGTCGAGAGCTTGCCCGTATAACAGAGGCATATATTTTCAAGTTTGAAGTCAGGAGCCTGCCCGTATAACAGAGGCATATATTTTCAAATTTTGAAGTCAGGGGCCCGCGCGTATAACAGAGGCATATATTTTGAACTTTTGAATTTGAGAGCCCTCCCGTATAACAGAGGCATATATTTTCAAGTTTTGAATTCGGGAGCCCGCCCGTATAACAGAGGCATATAGTTTCAAGTGTTGAAGTCGGGAGCCCGCCCGTATAACAGAGGCATACATTTTCAAGTGTTAAAGTAGGGAGCCCGCCCGTATAACAGAGGCATATAGTTTCATGTGTTTAAGTCGGGAGCCTGCCCGTATAAAAAAGGCATACGTTTTCATGTTTTGAAGTCGGTAGCCCGCCCGTATAACAGAGGCATATATTTATAAGTGTCGAAGTCGGGAGCCCGCCCGTATAACATAGGCATACGTTTTCAAGTTTTTAAGTCGGGAGCCCGCCCGTATAACAGAGGCATATACTTTCAAGTGTTGAAGTCGGGAGCCCGCTTGTATAACAGAGGCATATATTTTCAAGTTTTGAAGTCGGGAGCCTGCCCATATAACAAAGGCATATATTTTAAAGATTCAAAGTCGGGAGCCCGTCTGTATAATAGAGACATGTATTTTCAATGTTGAAGTCGGGAGCCCGCCCGTATAACTGAGGCATATCTTTTCAAGTGTTGACGTCGGGAGCCCGCCCGCATAAGAGAGGCATATATTTTCAAGTTTTGAAGTATGGAGCCCGCCCGTATAACAGAGGCATATATTTCAAGTTTTGAAGTCGAGAGCCCGCCCGTATAACAGAGGCATATATTTTCAAGTTTTGAAGTCGGGAGCTCGCCTGTATAACAGAGGCATATATTTTCAAGTTTGAAATCGGGAGCCCGCCCATATAACAGAGGCATATATTTTCAAGTTTTAAAGTCTGGGGATCGCCTGCATACCAGAGGAATATATTTCCAAGTTTGAAGTAGGGAGCCCGCCCGTATAACAGAGGCAGGCATTTTCAAGTTTTGAAGTCGGGAGCCCGCCCGCATAACAGAGGCATATATTTTCAAAGTGTTGAAGTCGGGAGCCCGCCCGTATAGCAGAGGCATATATTTTCAAGTTTTGAAGTCGAGAGCCCGCCCGTATAACTGAGGCATACATTTTCAAGTGTTGAAGTCGGGATCCCGCCCGTATGACAGAGACATACGTTTTAAAGTTTTGAAGTCAGGAGCCATCCCGTATAACAGAGGTATATATTTTTAAGTGTCAAAGTCGGGAGCCCGCCAGTATAACAGAGGCATACATTTTCAAGTTTTGAAGTCGGGAGCTCACTCGTATAACAGAGGCATACATTTTCATATTTTGAAGTCGAGAGCGCGCCCGTATAACAGAGGCATACATTTTCAAGTTTTGAAGTCGGGAGCCCGCCCGTATAACAGAGGCATACATTTCAAGTTTTAAAGTCGGGAGTCCGCCTGTATAACAGAGGCATATATTTTCAAGTTTTGAATTTGGGAGCCCGCCCGTATAACAGAGGCATATAGGTTCAACTTTTGAAGTCGGGAGCCCGCCCGTATAACAGAGGCATATAGTTTCAAGTGTTGAAGTCGGGAGCACGCCCTTATAATAGAGGCATACGTTTTCAAGTTTTGAAGTCGGGAGCCATCCCGTATAACAGAGGCATATATTTTCAAGTTTCGAAGTCGGGAGCCCGTCCATATAACAGAGGCATACGTCTTCGAGTTTTGAAGTCGGGATCCCGCCCGTATAACAAAGGCATATATTTTCAAGTGTTTAAGTCGGGAGCCCACCTGCATAACAGAGGCATGTATTTTCAAGTGTTGAAGTCGGGAGCCCGCCCGTATAACAGAGGCATATATTTTTAAGTGTTGAAGTTGGGAGCCCGCCCGCATAACAGAGGCATATATTTTCAAGTTTTGAAGTCGGGAGTCCGCCCGAATTATAGAGGCATATATTTTTAAGGTTTGAAGTTGGGAGCTCGCCCGTATAACAGAGGCATATATTATCAAGTGTTGAAATTGGGAGCTCGCCCGTATAACAGAGGCATATAGTTTCAAGTGTTGAAGTCGGGAGCCCGCCCGTATACTAGAGGAATATATTTCCAAGTTTTGAAGTAGGGAGCCCGCCCGTATAACAGAGGCATGCATTTTCAAGTTTTGAAGTTGGGAGCCCGCCCGCATAACAGAGGCATATATTTTCAAAGTGTTGAAGTCGGGAGCCCGCCCGTATAGCAGAGGCATATATTTTCAAGTTTTGAAGTCGGGAGCCCGCCCGCATAGCAGAGGCATATATTTTCAAGTTTTGAAGTCGGGAGCCCGCCCGCATAGCAGAGGCATATATTTTCAAGTTTTGAAGTCGGGAGCCCGCCCGCATAGCAGAGGCATATATTTTCAAGTTTTGAAGTCGGGAGCCCGCCCGCATAGCAGAGGCATATATTTTCAAGTTTTGAAGTCGGGAGCCCGCCCGCATAGCAGAGGCATATATTTTCAAGTTTTGAAGTCGGGAGCCCGCCCGCATAGCAGAGGCATATATTTTCAAGTTTTGAAGTCGGGAGCCCGCCCGCATAGCAGAGGCATATATTTTCAAGTTTTGAAGTCGGGAGCCCGCCCGCATAGCAGAGGCATATATTTTCAAGTTTTGAAGTCGGGAGCCCGCCCGCATAGCAGAGGCATATATTTTCAAGTTTTGAAGTCGGGAGCCCGCCCGCATAGCAGAGGCATATATTTTCAAGTTTTGAAGTCGGGAGCCCGCCCGCATAGCAGAGGCATATATTTTCAAGTTTTGAAGTCGGGAGCCCGCCCGCATAGCAGAGGCATATATTTTCAAGTTTTGAAGTCGGGAGCCCGCCCGCATAGCAGAGGCATATATTTTCAAGTTTTGAAGTCGGGAGCCCGCCCGCATAGCAGAGGCATATATTTTCAAGTTTTGAAGTCGGGAGCCCGCCCGCATAGCAGAGGCATATATTTTCAAGTTTTGAAGTCGGGAGCCCGCCCGTATAACAGAGGCATATATTTTCAAAGTGTTGAAGTCGGGAGCCCGCCCGTATAGCAGAGGCATATATTTTCAAGTTTTGAAGTCGGAGCCCGCCCGTAAAACTGAGGCCTACATTTTCAGGTTTTGAAGTCAGGAGCGCGCCCGTATAACAGAGGCATACATTTCAAGTTTTGAAGTCGGGAGTCCGCCCGTATAACAGAGGCATACATTTTCAAGTTTTGAAGTCGGGATCCCGCCCGTATAGCAGAGGAATACATTCAAGTTCAGCAGTCTGAAGGAAAGGAAAAACATATCAGTTTACAATTCAAAGTGGCAACAATGGATTTCACCGAGAGGATGCAAGACAATAAAGCAACAGGAAATGCAAGAACAAGTTTGAAGATTTAGATAGGATTTTTGTAATTCCTAGATCATATCTTAGTCTAACTTCTTTTATTTTGACATAGTGTATTAAGGGAGGTTAGTAAGCATGTAGCAGCATCAATAGTAGTGAAATCACAGTTCCTGGTAGTCCCAGCTACGAGACATTCCCGAACTACAATGACCTGATTCCTTTTTAGCCAACGATATGTAGGCAACCTCAGAAGCAGGGTGCGGTCAGCTCTTTCAAAAATGTTTCACATGAAGTATTCAAACATGCAAAAATCGCTCGTATCCACTTACGTATCTTTGCTCGCAAACTCTTCGTGTTTCCGAGTAAAGAGGGGCAGCTGTGAGCACGTGATTTTTGCCCTATATATGAACCAATCCTAGAAATTCAAACAAAATGATTTCTTTCATTACTTGCAATTTTGTGTATTTTTCGTGATATTTTATGTTAATTGTTTGAACTTTGTTTGTGCATTTTAATTAATGAAAATATAAAAAATATACTTGGCATTTGCATTTAGGGTTTAATTTCACATTTTAGGATTAATTAGTAATTAAGTTACTTCCTAAACAAACAAAATAACAAAAATGGTTCTTTTTGCATTTACACATTTAATTTGCCTTAGTTTGCTTTTAAATTAGGAATTAGTGTATTTGGAATTTAAGTAATGTATTTGGAATTTAAGTAATATAATTTTAGAGTCAATTTGGGTCCCTATTTTTAATTTGGCATTTAATAAAAAACAGAAAAAATATAAATGAAAAATAAAAAAAGGAAAAGAAATTGAGTGGTCTTCATGGATTACCCATTTTTGGGCAAAATCCGTTTGAAAGTAGCCTAATTCCCTTTCTGAAACCATTCCCAGTCCGGCCCAAACGCAAAGTCACCCAGTCCAGCCCTCCCCATTGAAACGACGCCATTTCCACGAATTTTAATCACAGCCCTTGATTCTTTTGATCCAACGGATGGGAACTGCCTAGGTCACTGATATATATATTTCCAAACACATTCCCCCTCCCCTTTCTGTCTCAGATCAACACATACACACATAACCTAACGCCGCCACCTTTCGTCGTCTGCCGCCCACCGGAAATCGCCTACGGTGGCGGCCGACGGCCAAATCGTCCAAAAATTACACCCCATGCTCCTCTCCTCCTCCCCTTTCCATATCTATGTCCATTTTCCCTCAATTATCGCCCAAATTCTTCGAATATTAAATCTAATATTTCGTCAAAAACCCTACCTTCTCCAAATCCGCCAAAAATCACACCATGTATTTCCCTCACCTCCCTCTTCCTAAACCCTCAACCAGTTTCCCTCGAATCTCACCAGGCCTTCACGAATCTTGGATCTAGGGTTCTGCGGTCGGGAGCTGTTCGAATTTTCGGGGTCAGCCAAAGCTAGATTGGTTTTCAAATCATATTTTGTGTTTGTTCTTGGTAAGAACAAACACATAACAGTATTTGAATACCAAATTCGAGATTAGGCAAATTCAAAATCTCAAAATCAGTAAGTGTTCTTAAATTTCCTTCTCTTCGTTATTTGTCATTTTTTTTAATATATGAATTTTATTTATTTTCTTTCAATTCATCTTCATTATTTCTTTCGTTTTGTTTTATGATTAATTTAGAGTTTTTATTTGCTCCAAATGTAGTTAATCTCTTTCCTGTTATCTGTTTCAGTTGTTTGATTAAATTTTAACTCTAGGATTTCCTGTTTGACACTGTTTGGGTAGTATAATTTCAGTTCTACTTGATCTTAGTTGTTAGGTTACAATCTTGTTGGCTTAATAACAAATCTAATATGATTAATTAGAATTAGTTTTTAAGTGCTAACCTATTTGGTTTGGTTATAATTGGTCATTGCATCTTCTCAGTTAATGTGGACTAGGGTAGAAGGGTTTGGGTTTAGTTAACCAAAGTCAGTTAGTTCAGGGGAATTCAATGGCAATTTAGGTATTTCATATTGGATAAGTGATGCAGTAATCAAAACTGGAACCTCCTAGAATCTTCTAGAATAGGGTCTAGTTAGATTTTTAGGAACTTAGTAATGTAACTGGGCAATAAGTCAGTAAATAAGGGACTAAAATAGTTAAATACTAAAAATAAAAGAGGGACTTAGGGGTAAAACAAAGAGTTGAAGGCTGCCCTTAATTTTGCCTATAAAAGGGCATGCCTGGTGCCTTCATTTGCAAGTTTGGAGCCTCTAAAAATTCCCCCAAAAAAGTGTTCAACAAGTTTCAACCTGAAACTTGAATTTCAAATTCCAAAATCTTCAAAAACCAAAAAAGCAAACAAAAAACCTTCAAAAATCCCAAAAAATACTATTTCATTAAAGCTTTTCTCAGATTAGTTTAGTTTGAATTTCTAGTTTATATAAGGTAAAAACTAACTTGAAGGTCTCAGAAACCCCTAGGTTAATTTCGAGTTTGGTTTTAGGTTCAATCAGATCTGTTTGTATGTCTGCTGGTTTAAAATTTCTACGATCATTTCTGGGTTGTTTGACGCTGTGTATTAGAGTGTAAATCTGGTTTTGAGCTGTTGTTTCAACTCAATGACCATTGTTGCTGACTTCCCTTTCTTCCTATTTGTTCAAATTCCAAGTAATTTTCCAGCTTTAACTGATGTATGAAAGACTGAGTCAGTCAATGTGTTTGGATTATTGAAAAAATGATATATGGCTCATGTTAACTTGATGTCAGTTCACTTGTAGGCGTGATAGTTTGAATGTTAGATACGTAGTAGTAGTAGTTGAGATTTGAATAATTTGAACATTTTTTAATTGGACTGTGTGAAGTGTATTTGTGTAGTCAAATTTCAGTTTTAGTTAGTATCTTAAATTGAGCATTGGTTAAAAACAGACTAAAAATGAGCATGAACCTTAAGGTTAACCAAATATGCAAATGATTCTCTAAGTCAGTTTTAACTTCATATCGTCTTCTTACAAGAACATATTCTTCATCGCCGCCAATGTTTCTTCTTCCTCTAAACCATATATGATGTCTGCCGGCTGGAAAGTCTGTTCCAAGTGGGGTGTCGTGTGCTCCAGCGGACAGTAGGGGCCATGCCATGGTGGTGACCAGTTCTGGAGTTCTTCCCAAGTATATCTATACCCTAACTCGAAGGTGGTGCCATGCTTCTTCAGTTTGATAGGCTTAGTAATTCCCTGGTGGTTCTTGCCGAGCCCTTTTCTAGGTTCATACCCGCTCCAATTTAGTATACTTAATATCTTGTTATCCCACCACTTTTCCTTGTCCACAGCGTTGACTCGCTCAATGTGATGGTAGGTTTCTCCACGTAACTTTCTTTTTACTTCGATTGCTGGGATGGTCTGGAGACTGTATATAGGGTTAGTACCGCCGCCATGAATGATCACATCTTGGTGATTCCACTCGAACTTCACTGCCTGGTGCAGGGTTGATGCTACAGCTCCAGCGGCATGGATCCAAGGCCGTCCCAGTAGTAAGTTGTAAGATGTTGGTATGTCTATCACTTGAAAATCAACGTCGAACCAAGTCGGTCCCATTTGCAGACATAAACTGATCTCCCCAATAGTGGACCTTTGGGAACCATCGAAAGCTTTGACGTTGATAGCCCCATCCTTGATTTTATGTATACTCTTCCCCAATGTTCTAAGAGTCACCAATGGGCAAATATTGAGGCTGGACCCTCCGTCAATCAAAGTCCTAGTGATGAAATAGTCTTCACACTGCATAGTGATGTGCAACTCTTTGTTGTGGCTTAAACCTTCAGGGGGCAACTCATCCTCATGGAAAGTGATTTTATGACTCCAATATCTGGCTGACCATGTTTGCCATCTCTCCTCCAGTTATGTTACTGGGTACATATGCCTCGCTTAGTATCTTCATCAGGGCATTCTTATGTGTCTCGAAGCTTTGCAGCAGAGCGAAGATGGAGATCTGTGCTGGTGTTTTATTTAGTTGATCAACAACCGAGTATTCTTTTGCCTGTATCTTCCGCCAGAGATCATTGGGCCTAGTTTCAATAGGCCGCCCAGAGGCCTGCTTAATTGATTTAACTAAATGCTCCGGAGTGTAAACCCTGCCGGTTCTAATCATACCCTGTGCTGCAATTGCTTCTCCAAACCTAGTTTTCCCCTTCCTTATCCCCTCGGCGGTGTAATCCCAAGGAATGGCCTGTGTATGGAACGGAGTCGTGGCTGACATTGCTACAGGAATGGGCACCCTCGTTTTGGGAGGTAACACAACAACTTCAAATGGTACAGGTGCCCTTGGAGACCCAAACTCTACCTCAATTGGCTCTGCGGTCTTTGCGGATGACGGTGTTCCAAGCTCGAGAGGTATGGATATATTTACTTCAGCATCCCCACAGGGCTTGATCTGGACTACAATTGGATTCAGTGTGATTGTTGGTTTCTTGGGCTCGTCACCTTCGGCAATTAATCCAATCGACCCTTTGGGGTCCCAATCATCTTCTACCTCGAGCATGTGCACTACTCCACCCTTATGATTAGGTATGGGATTGTTGCAAACATTAGGAGCTGGCTCCTTCGTCACGGTGATCTTGTTTTCAATTAAGGCTTGGATTTTGTCCTTCAGAGATCGGCATTCATTAATGGTATGCCCCTTCATGCTGGAATGCTATGCATATGTTTTATTCGGGTTGACCCATTAGGAAGGATTTTTTGGAGTTATGGCAGGGATTGGGGTGACGTAATCGGCGGCTTTGAGCCTTTCATATAGCTGGTCGATTGGTTCGGCGATGGTGGTGTATTGCTTGGGAGGTCTATGGTCGAAGTTAAGGCATGGACTGGGATTGTTTTGGCGGGCGGGAGGTGATTGGTAGTGGGAAGGATGAGCATTGTAGGCTTGGTAGACGGGTGCGTGTAGGGAATATCTTGGTGAGGTAGGTTGATATGTGGGAGGTGGAGACGATTAGTAAGTTGGTGATGGAATTTGGTAGGATGACAGAGGTGCTTGGTAATTAGGGATAGGTTGATATATGAGAGGAGGTACCGGGTAAGCTTGGTATTTTACTGGGGATTTCGTTCTCTGTGCAACCATCACGACAGTTATGTCCCTTTTCTTGGATGTGCCACCAGATTGTAGGGCTTTGTTGGTAGCCTGCAGTGCCTCAAAATTAGTAACCATACTTCTTTTAATGCCTTCCTCAATCCTTTCTCCTAGCTTGATGATGTCGGAGAATTTTTGGCCCTCTATCAGCATCAACCTCTCATAATATTGTGGATCGTAAGCTCGGATGCAAAACCTGTTAATCTGTTCTTTTTCGAAGGTCGGCCTGACCTTAGCAGCCTCTAATCTCCAACGAGTAGCATACTCGCAGAATGTCTCCATAGGTCTATTCTTTAAATTCTGGATGTAGAAGACATGTGGCGCATTTTCTGTATTAAATCTGAACCTGTCCATGAAATCAGATGCCATCCTTACCCAGCTTGTCCACTTTTTAGGATCTTGGCTAATGTACCAAGATAGCGCATCACCTTTCAAACGTCTCATGAAGAGCTTCATGCGAATATTTTTATCTCTTCTGGCACCAACCAGTTTATCACAGTATGTCCTAAAATGGACTCTAGGATCTCCTAAGGCATCAAACATTTCAAACTTAGGAGGTTTGTACCCCTCGGGAAGTTCGAGGTCTGACTGTATGCAAAGGTCCTCATAATTCAACCCCTCAATACCTTTGTTTCCTTCAACACCCTGGACTCAGCTAGTCAGTTTCTTGAGCTCAGCAGCCAGGTTCTTGATGAGAGAGTCTTTGTCATCAGACTCCGGTGTACTTGAAATGGGTTGAGTGTATTGTGGCATGGTTTCCACATAGATGGGAGTGTGGTGGGGAGGATCATTTAGTGGTTCGGGAATGAGGAGTGGGGTGTTGTTTGAAATGTGACAAATGTTGCAATTTTGATGGGGAGCAGGTTGTTTTTGTGGTTTCGAGACATTCTGTGGAGGTATAGGATTTTGAGCATTGGGAAAGCTGACGTCTGGGGTAGTGAGGGAGAATGACAAGCTTGCCAAGTTCCGAACTTGGTCCAATTCTTCTTGAAATTTCAGTAACTTCTGTTCGAGTTGGGCGGCACTTTCTTTGGAACCCTGAAAACCATGAGGAACCTCTACCCTTTAAACCTAGTTCTCCTTCCTAACGTTGTTTAGGTCTTCCATTTTTGCATTGTTCTTGTTTCTGATAGGACTTGGAGGAGGAGGAGGTAGAGTGCCCTTAGATCTTGTGGAGTAGGATGATGATGCCAGAGTGCACAAACTAACTTTTTAGGGGGAGGGAATAAAACAAAAAGTAAAAACAAAAGGTAAAAAAAATGTTGCAATATTTAAAAATATAGTATAAGAATATAACTCGTGTCCTAAGTTGGGTGCCTCGTTGTGCCCGAGGTAGGCCTAGCGACAAGTTTATTTGGAGAACTTATAATGCTAAAAGCCTCATTTTATTGATAAAAATAAGACGAATCCCAAAGCGACACTAAAAGTAAAATGTGACTAATGGACATTGGGCTTATTACATTTTAAAGCGAAAGAAAAGACTCCTAACTACTTGGTCCCAGAAGGACCTTCCCCAGACTCGGCATCTTGAGCTCCATCAAACAGCTTCACCAGCTCATGCAGCCCCAGCAGCAGATAAGCCCTAGCCTAATGTCCTCCTTCATTTCCCTCAGCGTTTTGGCAATTCTCGATCCTCTGGATGAATTTCCCCTCCAGCACTACCAAACCTCGCTCCAAAAACCCTAGTCACTTGTTAGCGCTGACAGCCATATCCTTCAACTCCTCGATCAACTTCTGATTTGCTTCTTGAATTTCCTGATGTTCACTCTCTCACTTCCTGATCTTCTTGTGTAGTTGGTTGTATTTAACCTAGATTTCAGCCCTCTTGTTGACAACCCTATGACCTCGAACAGACCCGGGCTGTCCTAACCCAACATGATCTTCTTATAGCCAACCTGGATAGTATGGGGCGTAACCGGCATGGTATCTATCAGGCTCTATGGAATCCCTTTCCAGGATGATCTTGTTATTCCACATGTGTTGGGCGTGCAGCCCCATCCATAATATAAAACCCTCACATCCAGGTCCTCGGCCTCATATCACTCAGTATATGTCTAGCCCTCGGCCTCATATCACTCGGTATATCCTCACATCTAGCCCTTGGCCTCATATCACTGAATCAGAATATCATCACCAGCCCCTCGGGCATTAGTAAAACAGTAGTTCTTAGCCTAAATTATCATTTAAAATAGCATTTAAGACTAAAATCTGAGTAAAAGTGGCTGAGTTGTAAAATAGTGGAGAAACAGTATGACTGAGTTCAAGTAATAAGTCAAAACAGTGAGGAAATAGTGATAATAATCCTCGAACGATTCAAATAGTTGGCACGAAGCTCAAATAAGGCAATCAGCCCAAATCATGATAATATCAAATAAGTTTCAGTCAAATACGCGGTAAAATCAACAATCGGGACGGACCAAATCACAATCCCCAACGGTGCTCTACCCCACGCTCATGATCCGGCGTGCAAGTCACCTCAATGTAGCACTACGGTGTGAAAATCTGGGGTTTCAAACGTTCAGGATATCATTTACAATCATTACTCACCTCGAACCAGCGAAATACCTAGCTCGCGACGCCTTTGTCCCTCAAACCGGCCTCCACGCGTGTCGAATATATCCAACATCAGAGCGAATACATCATAATATGCCAATGGGACAATACCCAATCTAAACAATCGAATAAAATAGCAAAAATCTTGAAATTCACAAAACCCGAGCCCCGGGCCCACTTCTCGGAAATCAGAAAATTTAACATCAATGGATTCCTTATCTTGCCATGAGTTTATACATATCAAAATCACAAGAATCAGAGTCCATTTGACCCCTCAAATCCTTAGTTTAAGCTCTCTTAGGTTCAAGCCCTAAACCACCATTTTTGACCTTTAATTTCTTAAGTTTTCAGCTCTAATCCATGTATTTACACCATAGAATCATGTTTTTAAGTCCAAGAGTTCGTACCTGATCAAAGCCCTTGAAACCCTCTTCAAAATCTCCCAAAAACTCTCCAAGTCCGAAGTGAACTATGTTACTCTTTCAAAATTTTGCGATGATGAATTAAATATTTCTGTCCAGCAGAAACTGCTTCTACGGTCAAAATGTCGCTTTTGCGACTTCCGACGTCTGCGGTCTCCTTCCGTTTCTGCGGGAATTCCCATAATCCAAAAACCCGCTTCTGCGACTTAAATCTCGCATCTACGGCTATGCATATGCGACTTCCCCAACCGCTTCTGCGGAATCAATGCCCAGGTCCCATCACCGCTTCTAGGGTCCAATCTTCGCACAAGCGATACCGCTTCTGTGGTCCAATCTTCGCAGAATTGAAAACACGAGCTGCAGTAGACTTAACAATATGCAAAATTCCAAAACTCTACGTTTAACCATCCGAACTCAACCCGAGGCCCCCGGGACCTCAACCGAAAATACCAATGCATCCTAAAACGTTATTCAAACTTGCTCCAATCATAAAAACTCATCCAACAACACCAAAATCACCAATTCATTCGAATTCAAGCCTAAGTTCTTCTAAAACTTCGGAAACACGCATTTGATAAAAAACCCAACCAAATCACCTCTGAATCACCTGAAATTTTACACACACATCCCAAATCACCTAACACAGCTACTGCAGCTCTCGAAATTCAATTCCGACCCTTGGATCAAAATCTCACCTAATAACCGGAAATCACCAAAATACTAACTTAGCCAATTCAAGCGTAATTCTACACCTAACCTCCAAAATCACTTCCGTTCAAACTCCTAAGTCACAAATCATCCCCCGAAGCTAACCGAATTATCAGAATCCATGTGCGAGCCCTCTAACACGTAAGTCAACATCTGGTTGACTTTTCCAAACTAAGCCTTCCTTAAAGGGACTAAGTGTCTCATTTCCTTCTAAAATCAATCCAACACAACCCGATCACACAAGACACTGATAATGAAGCATACAGAAGTAGAAAATGGGGGAAATAGAGCGGTAACCCATGAGACGACAGGTCGGGTCGTCACATGACAAGTCTTGGCCTAGGCCACTAGGCCTAAGCCTTAAGCATAGTAGCTTGGCTCATTTGTATGGTTTCTTTTATTAACTATAGTATAAATGTATATCTATTTTGTCTTGTAAATTAATGTAGTGCAATTAATTTTGAACTGGAGTTGTATTTCGATTTTTCTTATTCAAGAATGAATTTTTTTACAACCTTTTCGACCAACGTATATATTATGCAAAGGTAGATAGTCCCAATTAGAAAACATATAGTAAATTGGCCAGCCTGAAGCCCAAATGTGGGAAGAAATTCAGTTAAAATTTAACGAAGTCAGGACCCCTGGAATTTTTGTTCTGCTGGACACAAGTCTGTAGCTCAAAGTCAGCTTTTCAAAGTTGAGTTTTTCTTGGGTTTAGTTAAATGTGGACGTCCTGGCCCAAAAGAAGTGCCTAATATTAATTAAAAAACATCAACCTTGAGTTTTTTTAGTTTAAACTTCATTTAGGATCCTTAGCTTTATTTAGTTAAACTTCCTTTTAAATTCAATTAAGGTATGCCATGCCAAACAAAACCTCTTAACTCATGGCCCTCATATAAATTAAGTCCACCCTTGTAGAAAAGATTTGAGGTGTGCCATCAATTGAATTATCCATGGCCCTCACAAATGTTGTTATTAAATTTAAACCTTCATAGTTTCTTTAGGCGCATTCTATAAATAATTCATCATAGCTACAGGTACGGTTCCCGTGACGTAGTTGTGATTTTTAATTACTAAATTCAGGTGTACATTTCATTTGACCCGATTTCAATTCTCAATAATGTTAAATAAATCATGTTGGGAACCACGAGTGCATTTCATGTAGCATGGTTTGCGACGTGTTTTCAATGACATTGAATCATCCTAAAAACAATTGAAAGCGGTTACAAAATCTAAAAATGCACAATAGGTTAAAAAATGTAGCAAATCAGATAATAGGTCAATCTTAATAGTTTAAGTAACCGTGATCGAACCACGAAATCCATGAATGCCTAACACCTTCTCCCGAGTTAATAGAATTCCTTATCTAGAATTTCTGGTTTCGTAGACTTCTAAATAAAGTCAACTTTTCCTTGATTTGGGATTTTAAAATAAACCGGTGACCTGGACACCATAATAAATATTCCAAGTGGTTACACTGAAATAAATAAAATAATCCCATTTTGAATAATATTTCTTTAATTAGAAAAACTCCCTTATATTCCCTCTCGGGTGCTAAAAAGGATGTGTGACAGCTCCGAGGACTCTACTAGGGATAATAACCTAGAAGTTTTGGTTCAGGGTTCAAAAATTTGAGCTTAGAATAAATGTTATAGTTGTATTTATTTATTATCTGATTTTTACATGTTTGAGCCTAAAGTGCTAAATGTCGCTTTTTACCGCTTTGATATTGTGTGAACTGTATATAAACTGTTACGAAACCCTTCTTCTCCCTGAGTCTTCTAAATCATATGCAAAGTGTGCACCGTGTGACTTTTTTTTTCTGTTAGAGTCATATCCCAATTTTAGAACGAGGTTCGGATAAGTTGCACAGTTAGTGAAGCTTCTGTATTCCCGGTACGCTGCCCCTCCTCGGCTGGAGTTGTCCGCTTGGGTAAGCTAGGTTTAGAACAATACACCCAAGTTTTAAACCTAGTATAATAAAGCCTCATGCCGGATCCCTAGTAGGAACGCTTGTTTACATCATGTGCATTTGACTTAGGGGACTCAATACAGGGGTTGGGTCCGTCTAGGATAGGTGTTCTCGAAATCAGTAAGACCATCCTGATGCATTCTACTTGCTACTTGTGCATTTATTTATTTCGTATTACATGTTGATCGACTTCTATAATAATAGAGAGAATTTGGGGAAAAATCAAGTTGGGGTATGAGAGACATAATTACCCGTCTTTGAAAACCGGCTGTTCAAATAAGTACTTAAACTCTGCCAAAATTTTGAGAAAGAGAAAAGGAAAATTGTTTCAAGAAAAAATATTTGGTATTATTCTCATATCTGCCCAAACTACGCAAGTTTTATTCTCACCGGGTGTGGGATACGCAGGCAACCCTCACTGGGTCCAACTCCATTTTTTCAAAAATAACCCAAAAAGAAAAAAATATCTTGTTATTTTGTTATAAATAAGTTAGGTAATTTCGTTCTTGTCTAAATAGCCGAAATGTCCCCAAAAGGGTGCCGAAAGGCTGCTCTTTCAAGAATAGCCACATATGATTCCTTTTTCGAATTTTGGCCGATTAGCAAACACAACCCTAAAATCTTCTTTCCTGAGGTGCTGAAGGGCCGTATTTGCAAAGGCGGTTTTTTGTTTTAAAATTTAAGATTTTGAAAACTGATAATTTTCTTTTGCATCAAAATAAATCTTGGTCTTTTAATCAATCACTCTAATAAATGTACAGGATGAGCACAATTGAAAATGAACCTTTCACAGTCCTTGAGGAAATCCCATTACAACTCCATGTGTGGTGGAACGACCTAGGAAAACTCAACAGCGATGCTGTGGCAAAGGTTTTGTGCAGTCTTGTTGGTCTTTTAAAAATTAAACTGAGGTTGGATATAATTGTGGCTTTAATACCTTTTTCAGGCCCGACGCATAATGTGTTTGTGACGAATCGGCCGTTCGTCTTAAGTATCAACGTCCTGATCCCCTATTAACTACTTCCCCCGAGTTTATTTGCACTATTTTCATTTGCCAGGATGTTCGGTTTTAAGTTTCGGTGAGTTTTGGTACACATAGACCTTAAATGAGAGCTTAAGTATTGGAAAGTTTGTTGTACACGAAACAGTGTGAAGACGGTCTTGGAATGGAATTCTGATGGTTCTGTTAGCTCCGTTAGGTGATTTTGGGCTTAGGGGAGTGTTCGGATTGATTTTGGAAGTCCATAGCCAATTTAGGCTTGAAATGCAGAAAGTTGAATTTTTGATGTTTCCGGTACGATAGTGAGATTTTGATATGAGGGTCGGAATGGAATTCTGAGAGTTACAGCAGATCCCTTATGTCATTTGGGATGTTTGTGCAAAATTTCAGGTCATTCGGAGGTGGTTTGGTTGGGTTTTTGATCAAAAGCGGAATTCGGAAGATTTTAGAAACTTAGGCTTGAATCAGATGTGTTTTGAGGAATTTGATGATGTTTGAAGTGTTTTGAAGATTGGTACAAGTTTGAATAAAGTTTTAGAATATGTTGATGCCTTTAGTTGAGGTCCCAGGGGCCTCGGGTGTGTTTCTGATGCTCAACAGAACATTTTAAGTTGTTAAAAAGTTGCAGATTTTGTTCAATTGTTGCAGAGGAATTTTACCCTTTGCGTTCACGAGTAGACCCTCGCATTCGCAAAGAATCAATTAAAGAAGGAAAATATTAAGCCTTCATGTTCTCGATGGGAGCTCCGCGATCGCGAAGGGCTTGATACTTGTGAATCGCGTTCACAATTGGGCTTGGCGTTCGCGAATGAGGAAATTGGGCCCAATAGATTTACTCATTGCGTTCGCGATGAGAGGAACTCGTTCGTGAAGTTTAGACGGGTAAAGCATCGCGTTCGCAAGGGCCTTATTGCGTTCGCGCAAGAGGACTTTTAGTCAACGTCATTTTTGTGCTTCGCGAACGCGAGGCGTTGACTGCGTTCGTGAAGAAGGAATTAAATGCCTGGGCCGAATGTTTTGAAAGGTTTATTTCGCAAATTTTAGCCTAGGTTCCTCCATTATTAGGCGATTTGGAGCTTTTTGAAGAGGGTTGAAGAGGGATTAGAAGGGGATCACTTGGAGGTAACATTTTTGACTTCATAACTCATTTTTATGTGATTAAAGACCTAATTAGTGGTGGAAAATTTGGGAGAAATGGGTAATTAGGGCTTGAGTTTAAGACACACAAAAAAGGGTATTTGAGAGGTCAATTGAATTCCAATTTTAGTGTTCTTGTTATGCATAGACTCGCGAGAGTATGAGGATTCCGAAAATATATATTTTACCCGATTACGAAATGTGGGCCTAAGCAGTGTTTTGGTAATTTTTTCTCATTTTGCGTATTTGCTTAGAATTTAGTTGTGGAATCAGTTACTTGAAGTATTATTTACAATGTGCAATTGAATTGAATAGATTTGGGCCATTTGGAGTCAAGCACTCATGGCAAGAGCGTTGTTTCGGGTTGATTTGAGCTTGTTCGAGGTAAGTGGCTTGACTAACCTTGTGTAGGAGACTTTTCCCTTAGGATTTTGTATTTTTGTTAATTGAAAGGCCTTGTGCGTAATGTGACGAGTGTATACTTGTGCTAATTGTTGGAAATCCAGTTTTTCATTAAGTACTCCTAATATGATTACTTCCCTATTTTACTGCTTGTGCTATATAAACACGTGTTAGCTTAGGGAAAGCATGTCTAAGTGATTAAATTGCCTTATCTGTTAACTCCTTTACCTGAATTCTTTGCAGCATGCAAGGCTAGACTATTTGTTTGCCTTTTTGGGCATTTCTCCTGTTGTTGTTGTGTATTTACATTGAGACTACGGATGTGAGATTCCAGTAGCTCCCCTTTGTCTGTTTACATTAGGGACTACGGATGTGGGATTCCGGTAGATCCCTTTGCATAGTGATATGGAACTACGAAATGCACCCGGTAGATTCCCCCAGTACTGGGTAATTATGTTTGGGAATATGGAACGGGATTCCGGTAGATCCCCGTATACTATAAGCTGGACTACGGGACGGTATCCCGAGAGACTTATTGGATATGTATGTTTGGGACTTTAGGATGGTATCCTCGAAGATCCCCGACAGATATTATTGGAGTTGAGCTATATTTTCCTTCGACATTTTCGTTGTTTCTGTGTAGTTGTTGCCGATATTTATATCTTGTATACTTTTATTGTTGCACGTATTTATATTGTTCCGTTCTACACTGTCGAATTATATCTTTATTTTTAACCTCTGTAAGGCCCTGACCTTCCTCGTCACTACTCAACCGAGTTTAGGTTTCACAATTACTAAGCACTGCTGTGATGTACTCATTCCCTTTCTGCGCATGTTTTTCATGTGCAGGTCCAGGTACCTCTACGCATGCTTACCGTTTGTAAGGCCCCGTGAAATCCCTACTCAAAAAAAAATCTGGATCCCGTGGTGCCAAGTTAGGAACATGTGTTAGAAATTAATAAATATGCTTCGCGACGAGCTTGCGAGCCGCTGCGTGGACCTTTTTGGATTGAATAATGCTTTAAAAAAAGTCAAGAATAAGTTTCCAAAAAAATTGCAAGAAATGCGGTCCAGAATGCGGTCGCATAATCGAAATGCAGACCGCATATCTGCCGCAGAGTGAGGCAGAATGTTGGTTAAAATTGAAGTAATTTATGCGGTCGCATAATCGAAATGCGGACCGCATAGTCGTCGCATATTTTCCTTTGAGTTTTGCGATGGTCAGTTCTGCGGTGCACTTTGCGGCCGTATAACATGAATGTGGATTGCATTGTTACTGCAGACTGAGTTAGAGTGTTTAGTTTCTGGGGAGCATTTTTGCGGTCCATTATGCGGACCGCATGTTAACTCTGCGATCGCAAATGCAACCGCATACTTGACTCGGGGCTCCAATTTTCTAATTTTTAACCTGACTTCCATATCGATATACCCGAGGTTAGAGCTCATTTTGAGAATTCTTCTGAGCATTCCTAGAGAGAGAGAGAGGGGGGGTTCTTAGATAGGGAAAGTCTCCCCATCAAATTACTCCATAAGATTGGGCTAAATCTTTGAAGAAAACCAAGTGAAGACCCCTAGGCCTTCATCTCAAGAGGTAAGACTTCATCACCCCAACTCTTATTTGTTTTATTCTCAGATATAAGGGGTCACTAGTGAGATTATTCATGGGTATAGCA
Organism: Nicotiana glauca; assembly: GCA_026770625.1. NCBI lineage: Eukaryota > Viridiplantae > Streptophyta > Magnoliopsida > Solanales > Solanaceae > Nicotiana > Nicotiana glauca. Next base: position 205,098 of record MU678758.1, read on the forward strand.
ATGGAATCCTTGCATGCATGTTAAACCTTAGATTAGTGGGAGGTGGTGAATTAAAGAGGGGTNTCTTACTCAATAGATCAAAGTGCTAAGAGTTCTGAAAATTGTAAAAGAGTAAGGAAAAGCTTTATTGAGGTATGTATGGCTAACCTTAACCTTTGTAAAATTGCCTTGTTTGGTGTTCAAATACTTGGCATGTGATGTCTCCATGAATTAGTTGTGAAGTTAAACTCTTGTGAACAGGATGTGTTTACTTGTGTGAACTATCTGTGAATTCAT
>MU678758.1:205642-237907 GCA_026770625.1 Nicotiana glauca
TTGTGTTGTTTGTGAATTGTGAAATGTACGGTGGGATCGGGTTGCGCGCCGCAACATGAAGTAATAAGGTAAGGGTTGTGGTGATAAGGGTGGCCGAGGTAATAAGTGTGAAAAAAGTGATCGATATCACTATTGAAATGAAATATGAGAACATTGTGAAATTGAAAATGTCGAAATGATGATGGGGAAAGGAGATTTTGTTAACTTGTTTGCCGTGATTGTCTTCCTTGTGTGTACTCAATTGTTGCTTCCTTCTATTATTCAATACTTGTGTATGGCTTGAGGTTACTCAATATAAGGTTTGTTATACATACCCGTACAATTCAAATGTACTGACGTCCCTTTTGTCGGGGGCGCTACATTCGTGTTATGATTGTAGGTGGAGCTATAGCAGGCACTTCAGTCCACCTGCAGTAGCACCTCCTCTACTTTCCATCAGCTATATTGGTGAGCCCCTTTCCCCTCGGGGACTTGCGTGGCTTATGCCATTGTTCTTCCCGGAGTCTTATTCCTGTATTTGTATAAGGTATAGCTGGAGCCTTGTTGCCGGCATTTCTGTATTATTCTTCAAATATACTTAGAGGCTCCGTAGACAGGTTGTGGGTTGTGTTGGGTATTAGAAATTAAGGTTGAAATATTGATATTTGGCAATGATTTACAAAACTTGTAATATTTGATAATTATGATTTAATCGGCTAATGGAAATGTAATGGAATTGTTAATAGAATACTTACTATGTATTTTTAATGAAGTCCATCCCTTATGTAATTATGAGTTGGATTGGGTAGTATGTATGAAACCTGCCAGGCTTGCTCAATCGGGTTTACTCGGTTGAGCGCCGGTCGCGCTCCTCTAATTTTTGCGGTGTGACACCGTTCTTGAGGCGAGTAAATTCTACGGGACATCGACATATATCTGCCGCGTACGCAGATCAAGGAGTCTCTTTCTATTCCTGCACTTAGTATTTAGCCTTTCTGTACTTTATGTTCTTGTTAGGTATTATGGAGATTAGAGCTATATAGTTTTTCTTAGCTTGTGGATCTGTGAGTTTCTTAGTTTTGGGATAATGTATCAGATTTTGAGAATGTATGCCGAGCGGCATTTAAATATTGTTTCCTTATTTTTGGATTTTGATTATTTATTTCGCAAGTTTAGTTTATTTTCCGCATTTGTTAGGCTTACCTAGTCATAGAGACTAGCTGCCATCATGATAGTTCACGGAGGACAAACTGGGGTCGTGGCAGTGTTCCATTTTTCTGATTTTGAGCTAACCCCCACGCTTGATGAAATAGCGGCCTATGTCAGTCTTAGTGGGAATCTCAGAAGTCTGTACCCAATTGCACCAAGAGGTGTGACTCCTCATAAGTTTTTGGACCTTCTTAGCATCAATCAGGAGGTTAAAGATGGAAATTTATCTGAGGTATTTTACACATTTTATTTCTTGCACCGGCGTCATAGCGATCCTCAAGGTTTTGAGGCTCCAAATACTGCTCTAACTTATTGAGGAAACAAAGATAAATAGGAAGCACGTCGGGGACTGGCTTTTATAGTAGCATTCCTGGGTGTCTTAATTGGTCCAAGGAAGGATGGAAATATAGAATTGGGCCTTGCATAAATGGCTGACGTCATGACTAAAAAGGCTAATGTCACCCTTGTTCCTATGATCTTAGCAGAGATTTATCAAACTCTAACTGTTTGCTGAGAAGGGGAAAATTTTTTAATAGGTGTAACTTGCTTCTACAACTTTGGATGCAAGAATGTCTTTGCCACCATCCGGGGTACATGAACTATGGTATGACTGGTATGAACTGCATGGAAGAACATGAAAATTGAGTGGTGGGTTATGAATTTCTAGAAGGTATGCAGGCATGGTTCGCACATTTGAGCTCTTAACTTCAAGCAAATTGAGTGGACATTCGGTTTGCTCCCGGTAATTAAAGTTATTTACATGTCAGCCGAGGTGTGGTTTCTTCTCTTAATAGGTCTCCATAGCATTCAGCCATATGCTTCGCACAGGGTGCTGCGCAAACTAGGCAGGTACCAAACTATCCCACCACAGCAGATCCGAAAGATTTAGAATTTGCCAGAGAATGATGGCCAGCTGAAGGTATGGATGAAAGAAAGAAAAAAGCGTTTCTTCTTTCAGTGAAGCTTAAGATGTCTTGTATTTATGTGCATTCTTTTTATTTAAGACATCCTGCCAGCCAGGGGAAGGATCTCAAGTCCGAGTGGAAGGCTATCCCACAGTCCTTCATAAAAACCCTCTTTAAAGCGTATATCGCATCGTTTAAGGCACAATAGCTGTCTTCCATGTTAGATTCATCATTGTACCTTGTTACCGTGCCGAAAAAGGCATTATAGCGACCTTCCTGGGGCTTTCACTATTGTTGACCTGTCTCAGACCGGGGAAGACATTCATTAAGAGAGGACATAGGATATAGAAAGGATAATCTAAGGATCTTCTCTGGACGGAGATGTGTCTTTCCAAAGCATCATTCGTAGACCGATAATTTTTCTGGATAGGTTAAACTATTGGAAGAAAATTGAAAAGGAAGACTAAGTGGGAGCAAAGAAACTAGCGGACTAATTACTAAATATATACAAATAGGTGCAAATCTGACATCACCACAGAAAACTTGGTTTTTTCGCTCCTTGCTGCCGGAGCAGCATACCGAAAGAAATTGGAAGATCGACGACCGATCAAAGAATGGTATTTTATGACAGCAAGACAACAAAGAAGAATTTAATGGGGCTTCCCCATCGAGAATTAAAAGTTTTTCTCTTAGAGAGGCATTTTCCTCGCTTAGAAAAGCGTTCCTGCTCTCAAGAGATTTCCATAACTCTCGTAACTATAGGCGATGTTGCATTTCCAATCGCTGATGAAGATCTAAGCCAACAAGTCATCGAATTAGGCACAAAAGCTATGTTCCCAGAAGGAAAAGTTAATAAGATTTGGAATCAGTGAAGATTTCTAGAGCCAAAGACTAGGGTACAGGATCTATCTAAAGACGAGTTAGAGACTAGTTACATGACTTTGTTTGGTAAAAGGTTTCAAGTCCATCAAGAGACCGAACGGCCTGCTAAAAGACCCCATGTCCAACAATTCACTGATGGGTCACGGGAGCAATGGGATTGGTTGGAAAAAGAGACATGCTATAGAGACACAATAAGAAAATTGGAGGGGAAGATCCGAGATCTTAAATTTGATAATAATGTACAAGTTGTTGCTGATGAAGAGGAAAAGAAGAAGCTGGCTCAAGAAAACAAAGCCCTTCGAGCCCAGATCTAAAAAATGAAGATAGCTGCCGAGAATCAGGAAAGGAGTTGAACAGAGGAAAGGCACATAAATGGTCTTAGAAGGAAAATATCTAAGTACCAGGATGACTGGGAAAAATTAAAGGGTAATCTGGCAAGAGCCCGAGCACAGTTGACAAAGACTGCAGAGGCACGGGCATATGCAACAATTGTAGGGTCAAAGCCATCATGATGCCCAAGTACTAGAAGCTAAATCGGGCATTTGCTCTAAGAAAAGGGTATCATGAGGGAAAGGGTTAGAGCAAAATCTGACTACATCGTCACGAAGTGCCATGAATGTGAAGATATGACCGAAACCACTTTTTTCTCTGCAGTGATGACCTTTGTTCGACAAATAATGAATGACCAAGATCGTCTTCAAGGAGAACTTGAACATAGGACCATAGCGAGACCGACTGATGTCCCGAGGGCCCCTGCATCAACTTTAGAAGCACTTAAGTACTCTTGATTTTCATTTTTGAGTCTGTATTTCAGTTTCTTGTTTTAAAGTCTGTTTCGAGTCTGTTTGTAGTTTTAAATTCCTAGAAAAAGTAGAATGGAGTCTTTTTTAGCATAGAAAAGTAGAAGTTTTTTTATTAATTAAAATTTGGAAAACCCCAAAATTGTTTCCTTATTTTTTGCATTTCTTCCTTGAACTACGTGATAATCTGATTCACGCGGCATCATGATACATAGGTAATCCTAGTCATATCTGGTCATCATTTTAAATAATTCGAATAAAAGAAAAGAGAGAAAAGCAAAAAAAAGAGAGAAAAACAAGAAAAACAAGAAAAAACAAGAAAAAGAGAGGAAACCAGGAATACAAGGGAAAAACATTGACAAACTACAAAAAGAAGAGTAAAACTGAAGAGCGCCATAGAAACTGATATGATATGTTCCAATGAACAAAAGAGCAATGGTTGGGTTCTACCTCAGCCGATCCCGCATCTCTACAGAACATTCGTCAAGCCCAAGTACACCAAAGAAGAAGAAGATGAAACCTTCATGAACGAGGAAATTGAGGACATATGTGGAGCCATGAGGCAAATGTTATATGAAGCTCATATGGTCCACCTGGGAGAAGGCTCGAGCACCGCTAAAGTGTTGTATATGGGGCCTAATGCCAAGTTGCAAAACTGGAAGGCTACTCTGTTGCCAGTCACGCGGGAATCCAGGTAGTCCAGTCTTGCCACCTTTTCTACATCACGAGTTATCTCAGGGTGTAACTCGGATGTTTCTTTTAGTTTACTATCTATAAATTCCAACCATGTTATCTTCAAAATTCAATGAAATGAAATCAATATTTCATAATTCATTAATCTTTCTCTTATTCTTTTTGATTTTTGTTACTTTTTCTTATTTTTTCTTTCAGTTCTAATAATGCGGCTTTAAATAGCATGACATGCCTGCATACTTCATGCCCAGATCCAAACATGCTGCCTAATTATGAAATAATGAATCAAGAACTTGAATACGATCAAGAAGAGGCTTTTAAGAAAATAAACAAATAATTGAAATAATTTGAGAATAAGCCTAAGCCAAATATAAATGAAACCAAGCCAGTTAATTTGGGTAGTTTAGAAGAGGTCCAAGAAACCATGATAAGCATTCAACACATATGAAAGAACTACAGATGCACTAATCAAACTTTTGTTTGAATTCAAAGATGTGTTTTCTTGGTCCTACGATGATATGCCAAGATTAAGTGTTCATCTACTGGTGCAAAAATTGCCAACATACCCCGATTGTCCCCCTGTCCAGCAAAATAGAGGAAATTCAAACTGATATTAGTGATAAGATCAAAGAAGAGGTCATCAAACAGTTAAAAGAGGGTGTGATCTGAGTGGTCCGATACACAACATGGTTGACTAATGTAGTCCCAGCGCCAAAGAAATATAGGAAAACCTGAGTGTGTGTTGACTATCGGGATCCAAACAAAGCAAGTCCCAAGAACAACTTTCCTTTGCCAAACATCCACATCCTCATCGACAACTATGCCAAACATGAGATACAGTCTTTCGTGGATTGTTATGTTGGATATCATCGGGTTTTGATGGATGAAGAAGATGTGGAAAAGGCAGCCTTTACCACATCCTGGGGCACCTATTATTACGGGGTCATGCCTTTTGTTTTGAAGAACACCGAGGCAACCTACATGAGAGCTATGACTACCATCTTTCATGAAATAATGGACCAAGAAATCGAGGTGTATATGGACAATGTGACCATTAAGTCCAAGACGCAGGATGACCATGTTCGGGACCTGAGAATGTTTTTTGAGCGTCTACACAAGTATGATTTGAAGCTAAACCTGGATAAATGTGCATTTGGAGTTCTATCTCGGAAACTTTTGGAATTTATAGTAAGTCGGATGGGCATTTAGCTAGATCCAACGAAGATAAAGTCTATTCGGGATTTACCTCCTCCGAGAACCAAGAAAGAGGTTATGAGCTTGTTGGGAAGGTTGAACTACATCAGATGGTTCATTTCTCAGTTGACTTCCAGATATGAGCCCATATTCAAGCTATGGAAGAAAGATGCGGCGATTAAATGTGTCGACGAGTGTTAAGAAGACTTCGACATCAAAGAATATATGTCGAATCTGCCAGTCTTAGTCCCACCAGAACCTGGGAGACCTTTGTTTTTGTACCTGACAGTTTTGGAGAATTCCTTCAGCTGTGTCTTCGAGCAACACGATGTGACCGGGAAGAAAGAGCAGGCAATCTACTATTTGAGCAACACGCTCACTAGTTATGAAGCCAAATACACTATGTTGGAAAGGACTTGCTGCTCTTTAACTTGGGTCGCTTAGAAGCTCAAGCATTACTTGTTGTCCTACACCACTTACCTCATCACCAGATTGGATCCTTTAAAGTACATATTCAAGAAGTCGGTGCCTACAGGGAGGTTGGAAAAAAGGTAAGTCATGTTCACTGAGTTCAACCTAGTTTATGTCACTCGCACTGCAATGAAAGCTCAAGCTCTAGCGGATCACCTTGCTGAAAACCCTATTGATCATAAATACCAGCTTTTAAGTACTAACTTTCAGGACGAGGAAGTGAATTTAGTTGAGTTAATTTAGAAGACGCCAATGCTTGGAAAAGTTCTTTGATGGAGCGGTGAACGCAAAAGGTGTCGGGATTGGGGCAATTTTGATCTCACCCACTGGTTAGCATTATCTGGCCACAGCCCGTCTAAGGTTTTTTCTACACAAACAACACCGACGAGTATGAAGTCTGCATTATCAGCATGGATATGGCAATTGACTAAGATATGAAAGAATTGGTAATCATGGGAGATTCAGATCTGATTATCCGACAGGCTCAGGGAGTATGGGAAACTCGAGATATCAAGCTTATACCATACACAAAATATATGGATTATCTTAGCAAATGTTTCAAATTCATCGAGTTCAGGTACGTTCCATGGTTTCACAATGAGTTAGCCGATGCACTCGCTACTTTGTTCTCGATGTTGACATATCCAGGCAATGTCCATATTCACCTGTTGGAAATCCAATCCGAGAAAGGTGTGGGTATTACAATACAGTTAAGTTGGAGACAAATGTACAACCATGGTACAATGATACCAATACATTTCTGAAAACAAAAGAATATCCGAAGCAAGCCAGTGGAGATAAAAAAAGAACCATTAGAAGGCTCGACGGTGGCTTCTTCTTGAGCAGAGAAGTTTTGTACAAACGGACTCCGGATATGAACCTTTTGAGATGTGTGGATGCCTAAGAGGCCGGAAGAATCATGAATGAAGTATACATAGGAGCATGTAGACCTCATACGAATAGATACGCCTTTTTAAAGAAAATCCTTCGAGCAGGGTATTACTGGATCACCATGAAAAACGATTGCTTCAGCTTCGTCCGAAAATGTTATCAATGTCAGGTACACAGTGACCTGATTTATGCACCTCCCTCAAAACTGCATCCTATGTCGGCACCATGGTCATTCGTCGCTTGGGGTATGGATGTCATTGGGCCAATCGAACCAAAGGCTTCAAATGTGCACAGATTCATACTTGTTGCCATTGTCTACTTCATAATATGGGTTGAAGCAATCACTCTCAAAGCTGTCACCAAGAAAGCAGTGGTAGATTTCGTGCTCTCCAACATCATTTGTCATTTTAGTATCCCTACAACTATCATTACCGACAATGCTGCAAACTTGAATAGTCATTTGATGAAGGAGATATGCGAAAGATTTAAGATCACAAATCAGAAGTCTACCCCATATCGGCCCAAAGCTAAAGGTTCCGTTGAAGCAGCAAACAAAAACATCAAGAAGATTCTTAGAAAGATGATTCAAAGTTAGATACAATGGCATGAAAAGTTGCCATTTGCGTTGTTGGGATATCGCATAACTGTGCGCACATCAGTCGGAGAAACACCCTATCTGTTAGTTTATGGATCTAAAGCCGTAATACCTATAGAAGTTGAAATTTCATCTCTTCGAATCATTGTTGAAGCTGAGATTGAGGAAAGTGAGTGGGTCAAAACCCGTCTGGAACAGTTAACCCTGATTGATGAAAAGCGAATGGCCACAGTTTTCCACGGTTAGTTGTATCAATAAAGAATGGCCTGTGCCTACAACAAAAATGTACGGCCTAGGAATTTTGAAGTGAGAAACTCATTTTGAGGCATATTCTCTCTCACCACTCAGAAACAAAAGGAAAGTTTGCTCCAAATTGGAAAGGTCCATAAATTATAACAAAACGGTTGCCAAAAGGGGCATTATACTTTGGAGACACTGAAGGAAATGATCCCGAAATAGCTTTAAATGCAGATGCTGTCAAAAGGTATTATGTTTATTCTTTCTGTAGCACCAGTATTATCCGATTGGGACAACGAAGGCTTTCATTCTCGCTACCCCAAACACTTCTACCCTTTGATAACCCTTTGAGCTGGTTACCTTTCTTTGATTACCCTCTTTGGAATACGAAAATATTTGTAAAAAAATCAAATACCAAAAATAAAAAAAATAAAAAAAAACAAGTTCCCTGAACTACGTTCGACTTGATTCTGAAAGTTTATGTAGACAGCCTCTCTCTAAGGTTCAGCCATACCAAAAAAATTCAGATTTCCCCAAAGTGAAATTGGGACTGATATTATAATGATTTGGCGACGATTCGTATGAAAGGTTCCAAAGTTGTAATTTAATCCAAATTATTTTTAACCCAAATCTCGTTCAAGTCCTTCTGATCAATTGGTGAGAATGTCCAAGAATCGGAGCATGCGGGTGTTTGGATCTGACGCAACAAGATAAGAGAAATAAAATGAGAGAGTCTTATTGGTTAAAACTTACTCGGGCACCGTAAGGTGATTGTAAGAAGAGAAATTAAAAATGAGAGAGTCTTATTAGTGAAAACTGACAAAGAGCACTATAAAGAGACGGTAATAAGAGAAATGAGAAAGGTCAATTGGCAAAAACCAGCAAAGGGCGTCGTTGATCGATAAGAAGGAATTCCTTAAAGCCATTGGCACTGAAAAAGTAATGGAAAGGTTTCTCGATTTTTAAACACGAGTCATGATGGGTTTATGAGAGATTGGATAGTAGTGCATATCGGGTATCTAGTCTAAGAAGAATTTCATGTCTAGTGAAGTTTGTATGCATTATAGATAAGTCCTTCTTTCCTCCCCTAAAAGGGACACTTCTCATTAAATTCATTATCCTAGTGTGACGACCCGGCCGATCGTCTTAAGAATTAATGCCCCGATCCCCTATTAACTTCTTCCCCAAAGTTTATTTCTGCTATTTTGGTTTGCCGGGACGTTCGGTGTTGGGTTTCGGAGAGTTTTGGATACTTAGTCCCTAAATGAGAGCTCGGGTGTTGAAAAGTGGTCCATAGTCGGAACAGTGTGAAGACAACCTCGGAATGGAAAACCGATGGTTATGTTAACTCCGTTAGGTGATTTCAGGGCGGGAGCGTGTTCAGAATGTATTTTGAAAGTCCGTAGCTCATTTAGGCTTGAAATGCCGAAGTTTGAATTTTTGAAGTTTCCGGTTCGGTAGTGAGTTTTTGACCCGGGGGTTGGATTGGAATTCCGGAAGTTGAAGTAGCTCTGTCATGTCGTTTGAGATGTATGTGCAAAATTTCAGGTCATTCGGACGAGTTTTGGTTAGTTTTTTATCGAAAGCGTGTTTTGATGAAATTTGAAGTTCTTAGGCTTAAATCATTGATTAATTCAAGTTTTTGGCATTGTTTTAGATGTTTCGAAGATTGGTACAAGTTTGAATGAGGTATTAGGTATTATTGGTGCTTTTGGTTGAGGTCCCGGGGGCCTCGGGTGTGTTTTCGGATGCTCAACTTGCAATTGCTGGTGTTGGAAAAGTGTGCAACAGCTGAAGGTTTCTGTCATCTGGTATTTCCGCTTCTGCGGCTTGGGAATCACAGAAGCGGCCTTGGCTTTGTAGAAGCGACTTTTGGTCATCCTTCAAGAACTCGCAGAAGCGGTAAGAATTCCGCAGAAGCGGATCCGCTTCTGCGAGATTCAAACCGTAGAAGCGGAAGCTGGGATTTTAAAGGAAGCTGCATAAGCGGCCAGAGTTTCGCATAAGCGGGACCGCAGAAGCGGTATTCACTGTTTAGAAAAGGGAATTTCGAGGGTTGAGTTTCAAAAGTTGTAAAAATCAATTGGGAGCTCGAGAGAGGGCGATTTTGAGTGGGTTTTGAAGGGAAGATTATTGGGTAATGTTTCCTTAATCCCTTTTAGTTGTATTCCATCAATATATAGCTTAATCCATCATCTAATTTCGAATTTGGAACCAAAATGGGGAAAAACTTCTTCAACCAAACTATTGGGTTTTGAGTCAACATTTGACCTCGGATTTGGGAGATTTTTATATGGTTAGACTCGTGAGAGTATGAGGGTTATGAAAATGTGAAAATTAACTAATTCCGAGACGTTGGCCTGGGGAGCGTTTTGGTCATTTTACCTAATTTGACGTTGTAGCTTTCAATTTAATAGTTAAACCAGTTTTTTGCAATGTTATTTATAATGTGTATTGAATTGAATATATTTGGGCCATTTGGAGTCGGATAATCGTGGCAAAGGCGTAATTCCTAGTTGATTTTGAGTCGGTTCGAGGTAAGTGGCTTGTCTAACCTTGTGTGGGGGACCTTTCCCCTTAGGATATGATATGTGGTAACTGAGTGCCTTGTACATTAGGTGATGAGCGCGTACTTGAGCTAATTGTTGAAAAATCCGATTTTTACTTAAGATATTGAGACTGGGTTTCCTTCATATTTGCCTTGTTTTACTTGCAGTTTTAGTCTGTGTTAGATTAGAAAAGCATGTTTAGTTGATCTAACTGCCTAATTATTTAAGTTGCCTTGACTGTACTACGTGAAGCATGCTAGGCTAGTACTACCTGATGTTTGTCTTCTGTACTTCATATTCTGAATATCTTCTGGTTGTGGTTGTGCATTTACATTGGGACAACAGATGTGAGATTTCGGTAGCTCCCCCCTTGTTTGTTTACTTTGGGACTGCAGGTTTGATTCCCGATAGATCCCCCTGCACGTTTACTTTGGGACTACGGTTCGATCCCCGATAGATCCCCCTGCACATTTACTTTTGGACTACGGGTTAGATTCCCGATAGATCCCCCTACACATTGATAATTGGACTATAGGACGGTATCACGAGAAATCCTTCGGATATACACATATGATGGACTACGGGACGGTATCCCGGGAGATCCTTCGGATATACACATATGATGGACTATGGTATGGTATCCCGGGAGATCCTTCGGATATACACATATGATGGATTACGGGACGGTATCCCGGGAGATCCACTGGACAGTTGAGAAAAGGCCTACAGGACGGTATCCTGGGAGATCCTTATTGTTACCATTGGTATTGAGCTGCACTTATTCTATGGTTGCTTCGTTCCTTGTGTATTTGATATTTCCTAATTTAGCTTGTTTTATTCCACCATTGTACTCACTGTTACTGCTTATTTTCATACTGCTGATTTATATTTTATTGCTTAACCTCAGTAGGGCCCTGACCTTCCTCGTCACTACCCAACCGAGGTTAGGCTTGGCACTTACTGAGTATCGATGTGGTGTACTCATGCCCTTTCTGCGCATGCTTTTCATGTGCAGATCCAGGTTCCTCTACTCAGGCGTACTATCATCGAGGCAGAGAGATCTAGCGGAGACTTCGAGGTATATCTACCGTGTCTGCAGACCAGGAGTCTCTACTCTATTCCAGCTTTAGTAGTAGCTTATCTTTTCTTTCAGTTGTTTAGACATTCTGGAGTTAGAGCAATGTTTTACGTTTCTATCAGCCTGTGTTTCCCATGAGTTTTTGGGTTTTGGGATTGAGTTGTAGATTTCCGCATTTCTTTTGAGTTGTATAGGCCGAGCGACTTTACATGCAGCTATTATTTTTCATATGTTCATTTTTAATTAATTATTTTTGTGAATTATATTGAATTTTCGCATTGTTAGGCTTACCTAGTTATAGGAACTAGGTGCCATCACGACATGTTCATGGAGGGTGAATTGGGGTCGTGACAAGTTGATATCAGAGCGCTAGGTTCATAGGAGTCACAGAACACAGGCTGGTTTATTAGAGTCTCGCTGATCGGTACGGAGACGTTTGTACTTTTCTATGAGAGACTATGTAACTATTTGGGAAAAATCATCAGTTCATTTGGTTTCCTTGTCGTGCGATATTTTTGACATCAATTCCAAACTTTCGTCTTCTATTCTCTCACAGATGGTGAGGATACGTGCTACTCGGAACGATCAGGAACCCGCACCCTCAACTGCAGCCGTCAAAGGCAGGGGCCGGGGTAGAGGCCGAGGACGTGCCCGTGGTGCAGTGAGAGAACCTACGCGAGCGGCCGTCGAGGTACCACCAGTAGATCCAGCCGAAGTTCAGGCACGTGACACGACTACCATTACTAATACTCCAACACTTCAGGAGACTTTGGCATAATTCCTGAGCATGTTTGGTACATTGATTCAGGCGGGATTAATTCGGGTTGTACTGACTACTTCACTGATCGGGGGAGAGTCCCGGACTCCCACCGCCCCCACTCCAGAGTAGAGAGTTTCCATTGGTCAGGTTCCAAGTGTCATGGCGACACAGCCTATAGTCCCAGTTCAGCGGCTGGAGAGTACCTCTCGCCGAGTAGAGGACAGGTGGGTCCAGGAGAGAGAGGACAGATGAGGTCAGGAGGGAGAGTATAGAGGAGTGAGTAGACCTCGTGGATCGGGGAGATATACCGGTCCTTATTTTGGAGGCAGGGTGCATCATGGTAGAGGTTTTGTGGGTCAGCCAGCTCAGTTTGCATCTCAGAGTTCCCACAAAGTTTCAAGTGTTCAGGGGTCTTGGAGTACCCGTGCCGCACAGTTCCCACTGCCACGTCAGTCACGAGGTTGCTTTGAGATTTGTGACATACGCCATGCGATGATGTATTGCCCTAGACTTGGGATAAGTGCACCTCTATAGACTTCTCGGCCACAACGTGCCCCGCAAATTTCTCACGCTTTAGTTACAACCGCAGTTGCTACCCTGCCTACCAGTACCGAGACTGTTGCCTTCGATTCTTTCATCACAGGTATTGTCATGGTTTGTTATAGAAGTGTATCGGTTCTATTCGATTTAGGCTCTACTTATTCTTATGTGTCTTCTTACTTTGCTCCGCATTTGGGTGTGCCTCGTGATTCTTTGAGTGCCCCATTTATGTTTCTACTCCTGTGGGGGGATTCTCTTGTTGTAGACCGCATTAATCGGTCATGTTTGGTTACTATTCGTGGTTTTGATACCAGAGCAGGCTTATTGTTACTCGGTATGGTGGATTTTGACATTATTTTGGGCATGGACTAGTCGTCGCCCCATTTTGCTATTCTTGATTATCACGCCAAGACCGTGACGCTGGCTATTCCAGGTATTCCGCGTATTGAGTGTAGTGGTAATTTAGATCACACTCCCAGTAGAGTTATCTCTTTTCGTAAAGCTTAGCGTATGGTTGAGAAGGGGTGTACCGCGTATTTAGCTTATGTGAGAGATGTCAGTGTTGATACCCCTTCTATTGATTTAGTTTGAGTGGTACGGGATTATCCTGATGTGTTTCCAGCTGATCCTTCAGGCATGCCGCCGGATAGAGACATTGATTTTGGCATTGATCTGTTGTCGGGCACTAAGCCTATTTCCATTCCTCCGTATCGTATGGCTCCTCCTGAGTTGAAGGAATTGAGGGATCAGTTACAGGAATTGCTTCATAAGGGTTTTATACGACCCAGTGTTTCACTATGGGGTGCTCCTGTCTTGTTTGGGAATGAAAAGGATGGTTCTATGTGTATGTGTATCGATTATTGCCGATTGAATAAAGTTACATTGAAGAACCGTTATCCTTTGCCTCATATTGATAATCTATTTGACTAGCTTCAGGGTGCGCAGGTATTTTCTAAGATTGATTTGTGCTCAGGTTACCATCAATTGAAGATTCGGGAGCCAGACATCCTGAAGATTGCCTTCAGGACTCGGTATGGTCATTACGAGTTCCTTGTTATGTCATTTGGGCTGACTAATGCCCCAGCAGCTTTCATGCATGTGATGCACCGTGTATTCAGGCCATATCTCGACTCATTCGTTTATTATTTTTATTGATGATATTTTTGTGTATTCCCAAAGTCGGGGAGATTATGAGCAGCACCTGAGGACCGTGCTTCAAACCCTGAGAGATAAGAAGCTATATGCAAAGTTCTCAAAATGTGAGTTTTGGTTGAGTTATGTGGCATTCTTGGGCCACGTGGTTTCGAGTGAGGGTATTCGGGTGGATCCGAGGAAGATAGAGGCCGTACAGAGTTGGCGCAGGCCGTCCTCAGCTATAGAGATTCGCAATTTCCTTAGTTTGGCAGGCTACTACAGTCACATCGTGGAGGGATTTTCATCCATTGCAACCCCTATGACTAGATTTACCCAGAAGGGTGCCCCTTTTCAGTGGACAGAGGAGTGTGAGGCGAGCTTTTAGAAGATCAAGATAGCTTTGACTACAGCCCCAACTTTGATGTTGCCTACCGGTTTGGGGTCTTATACTGTCTATTGTGATGCCTTGAGAGTTGGCCTTGGAGCGGTGTTGATGCAGGACGGTAGAGTGATTGCCTACGTGTCTAGACAGTTAAAGATACATGAAAAGAATTACCATGCCCACGATCTTGAGTTAACTGCTATTGTTCATGCCTTGAAGATCTGTCGTCATTAATTGTACGGTGTGCCTTGTGAGATTTAAACTAACCATCGGAGTTTACAACACGTATTCAAGCAAAAGGATATAAATTTGCGCCAGAGGAGGTGGTTGGAGTTGCTGAAGGATTGTGATATTACAATTCTATATCACCCGGGCAAGCCAATATGGTAGTGGATGCCTTGAGTCACCGGGCGGAGAGTTTGGGGAGTTTTGGCGTATTTACCAGCTTCAGAGAGGCCTATGGCGATGGATGTTCAGGCCTTAGCCAGACAGTTTGTGAGATTGGACATTTCGGAGCCTAGTCGGGTCCTAGCTTGTATGGTCTCTCGGTCTTCATTGTTCGATCGTATCAGGGAGCGGCAGTATGATGACCCTTATTTACTTGTCCTCAAGGACACGGTTCAGCACGACGATGCTATAGATGTGACCATTGGAGATGATGGGGTATTGAGGACGCAGAGCCGAATTTGTGTGCCCAATGTTGATGGGTTTCAGGAGTTGATTTTTAGCAGAGGCCCATAGTTCGTGGTATTCCATCTATCCGGGTGCCACGGAGATGTAACAGGATTTGAGGCAGCACTATTGGTAGAGGCGGATGAAGAAGGATATGGTTGGATATGTAGCTAGATGCCTCAACTATTAGCAGGTAAAGTATGAGTATCAGCGCCAGGGTGGGTTGCTTTAGCAGATAGAGACTCCGGAGTGGAAATGGGAGTGTATCACCATGGATTTGGTATCTAGACTCCCACAGACCTTGAAGAAGTTTGATGCCATTTGGTTCATTATGGATCGGCTGACCAAGTTTGCTTATTTCATTCCTGTGTGTAGCACTTATTCATCGGAGCGGTTGGCAGAGATTTACAACCGGGAGATCGTCCGTCTGCATGGTATTCTAGTTTCTATTATATTGGACAGAGGTACTTAGTTTACATCGCGGTTCTGGAGAGCCGTGCCGCAGGAGTTAGGCACTCGGGTGGAGTTGAGCATAGCATTTCACCTCCAAACGGACGAAATTTCACCCCCAGACGGACGGACAGTCCGAGCTCACTATTCAGATTCTTGAGGATATGCTTCGTGCATGTGTGATTGAGTTTGGAATGTCATGGAATCATTTCTTACCATTGGCGGAGTTTGCTTACAACAACAATTATCAGTCCAGCATTACAGATGGCACCGTATGAGTCTTTATATGGTAGGAGGTGTAGATCTCCGGTGGGTTCATTTGAGCCGGGCGAGGCCAGGCTATTGGGCGCAGAGTTGGTTCAGGATGCGTTGGAGAAGGTTAAGATGATTCAGGATAGACTTCGTACAACCCAGTCAATACAGAAGAGTTACGTGGACAGGAATGTTCATGATTTTTCATATATGGTTAGTGAGTGGGTTCTGCTTCGGGTTTTGCCTATGAAAGGCGTCATGAGGTTTGGGAAGAAAGGAAAGTTGAGTCCGAGGTTTATTGGCCCTTTTGAGATCTTGAGGCGAATTGGGGAGGTTGCCTATGAGCTTGACTTACCTCCCAGTTTGGCCGGGGTTCACCCGGTATTTCATGTTTTGATGCTCCGGAGGTATCACGGGAACCCGTCGCATGTGTTCGATTTCAGTTCACTCCAGTTGGACAAGGATATATCTTATGTTGAGGAGCCAGTAGCTATATTGGACATGCAGATCAGAAAGTTGCGGTCGAAGAACATTGCTTCAGTAAAGGTTCAGTGGTGGGGTCATCCGGCCGAGGAGGCGACCTGGGAGACCGAGCTGGATATGTGCAGTCAGTACCCTCATCTTTTCACTACTTCAGGTTTGTTCTCTATGCTCGTTCGAGGACGAACGAATGTTTAAGTGTAGAAGGATGTGATGACCCAGCCGGTCTTCTTAAGAATTAATGCCCGATTCCCTATTAACTGCTTCCCCTAAGTTCATTTCTGCTATTCGGGTTTGTCGGGACATTCGGTGTTGGGTTTCGAAGAGTTTTGGGACACTTAGTCCTTAACTGAGAGCTCGAGTGTTGAATAGTGGTCCGTAGTCGGAACACTGTGAAGATGACCTCAGAATGGAAAACTAATGGTTCTGTTAGCTCCGTTAGGTGATTTTGGGGTCGAGAGGGTGTTCGGAATATATTTTGGAAGTCCGTAGCTCATTTAGGCTTGAAATGACGAAGTTTGAATTTTTGAAGTTTTCGGTCCGGTAGTGAGTTTTTGATCCGAGGGTCGGATTGGAATTCCGGAAGTTGCAGTAGCTCCGTCATATCATTTGGGATGTGTGTGAAAAATTTCAGGTCATTTGGATGAGTTTTGGTTAGGTTTTTGATCGAAAGCATGTTTTGATGAAATTTGAAGTTCTTAGGCATAAATCATTGATTAATTTGAGTTTCGGTGTTGTTTTAGGTGTTTCAAAGATTGGTACAAGTTTGAATGTGGCATTAGGTGTTATTGGTGATTTTGGTTGAGTTCCCGAGGGCCTCGGGTGTGTTTTCGAATGCTCAACGGGCAATTGTTGGTGTTGGAAAAGTGTGTAGTAGTTGAAGGTTTCTGTCATCTGGTATTTCCGCTTCTGCGGCTTGGGAACCGTAGAAACGGAGCCGCAGAAGTGGCCTTGGCTTCGCAGAAGCGACTTTCGGTCATCCTCTAGGAACACGCAGAAGCGGTAGGAATTTCGCAGAAGCGGATCTGCTTCTGCGAGATTAGATTAACCGATTCCGAGATGTTGTCTTGAGGGGCATTTTGGTCATTTTACCTGATTTCACGTTGTAGCTTTGAATTTAATAATAAAACCAGTTGTTTCCGATGTTATTTATAATGAGTAATTGAATTGAATATATTTGGTCCATTTGGAGTCGGATACTCGTGGCAAAGGCGTAATTTTTAGTTAATTTTGAGCCGGTTCGAGGTAAGTGGCTTGTCTGACCTTGTGTAGGGGACCTTTCCCCTTAGGATATGATATGTGGTAATTGAGTGCCTTGTACGTGAGGTGAAGAGCGCGTACTTGAGCTAATTGTTGAAAAATCTGGTTTTTACTTAAGATATTGAGACTGAGTTTCCTTCATATTTGCCTTTTTTTACTTGCAGTTTTAGTCTGTGTTAGATTAGAAAAGCATGTTTAGTTGATCTAACTGCCTAATTATTTAAGTTGCCTTGACTGTACTACGTGAACCATGCTAGGCTAGTACTACCTGATGTTTGTCTTCTGTACTTCATATTCTGAATATCTTCTGGTTGTGGTTGCGCATTTACATTGGGACAACAGATGTGAGATTCCGGTAGCTCCCCCCTTGTTTGTTTACTTTGGGACTGCAGGTTCGATTCCCGATAGATCCCCCTGCATGTTTACTTTGGGACTACGGGTTCGATTCCCGATAGATCCCCCTACACACTTACTTTTGGACTACGGGTTAGATTCCCGATAGATCCCCCTGCACATTGATTGTTGGACTACGCGACGATATCCCGGGAGATCCTTCGGATATACACATATGATGGACTACGGGATAGTATCCTGGGAGATCCTTCAGATATACACATATGATGGACTACGGGACGGTATCCTGGGAGATCCTTCGGATATACACATATGATGGACTACGGGACGGTATCCCGGAAGATCCACTGGATAGTTGAGAAAAGGCCTACAGGACGGTATCCTGGGAGATCCTCATTGTTACCATTCGTATTGAGCTGTACTTACTCTGTGGTTGCTCCGTTCCTTGTGTATTTTATATTGCCTTGTTTAGCTTGTTTTATTCCACTGTTCTACTCACTAATACTGCTTATTTTCATACTGTTGATTTATATTTTATTGCTTAACCTCAGTAGGGCCCTGACCTTCCTCTCCACTACCCAACCGAGGTTAGGTTTGGCACTTACTGAGTACCGCTGTGGTGTACTCATGACCCTTCTGCGCATGTTTTCATGTGCAGATCCAGGTTCCTCCACCAAGGCGTACTATCATCGAGGCGGAAAGATCTAGTGGAGACTTCAAGGTATATCTGCCGCGTTCGCAGACCAGGAGTCTCTACTCTATTCCAGCTTTAGTAGTAGCTTATCTTTTCTTTCAGTTGTTTTGACATTTTAGAGTTAGAGCAGTGTTTTACGTTTCTATTAGCCTGTGTTTCCCGTGAGTTTCCGGGTTTTGGGATTGAGATGTAGATTTCCGCATTTCTTTTGAGTTGTATAGGCCGAGCGGCCTTATATGCAGTTATTACTTTACATATGTTCAGTTTTAATTATTTACTTCCGCGAGTTATATTGAATTTTCGCATTGTTAGGCTTACCTAGTTGTAGGAACTAGGTGTCATCACGACATGTTCATGGAGGGTGAACTAGGGTCGTGACACCTATCCTTTGTTTACTTTTCTTTGAATCCTTCTCCGAAACTAATACAAAGAAAAGATGGAAAAATTGGTTTTACAGGGTTCTGCTTAGCAAAAGCCAAGTTCAAGTAAAGGCACCCAGCCTCAGCAGGTGCATCAAGTCGATCTCGATTGGCCTTGATGGCCGATGCTCCATAGACGAAAAATCTTGAAAAGGAAATTAATCCAAAGTCAAGCACCCATAACGGCAAAATAAGAAAGGCCAAAGCCCCACACGGGTTAATTGTCATGTGAAATTTTGAGAAAGGTCAAGATTCCTGGTTTTAGAAGTGAGATTGGTCTCCAAAAAGCCAGCAAGCAGTAAAGGACTTCATCAAAAGAATTAGGCAGAGATTAAAATACTCAAGGCCACAAAACCAACCACCATTTCAAACTGACAAATTGTTCTTTGATTTAAAAAATAGGTGCAATCCAAAACAACCTCGCAAGAAGCAGGTGCAAGAAAACTAAGATGCGTGGTGACCAAAATGGTCCTGCAGCGAAAGTTAACCCAAAAAAGGGAAGTCCCTTTAAAACTCTTCATGAATCCTCGTGAATAAAGTGCTAAAAGTAGAATGAAAATAAAGAAAAGAAAGAAAATAAAAATTCAAATCCTTGCTAGCATAGGGTGTCCAATCTCTAGCTACGTTTTTCCAACATAGGGTCTCATTCCCTAGTCGCTGCCAGCATAACCTGGTAGTCATTCCAAGATAGTGTCTCACTCCCTAGTTGATCCCCGACAACTTTCCCGGCATAACCCGTGGACCTCCCCGGCATAACCAAATGACCTTTTTCTTTTTCAACATAACCTGGTGACTTTCCCGGCATAACCCGTGGACCTATTCGGCATAACTCGAGGACCTTTTTATTTTTCGGCATAACCCAATGACTTTTCCGGAATAACCCGTTGACCTCCCTTGCTTAACCCGAGGACCTTTTTATTTTCTGACATAACCCGATGACTTTCCCAACATAACCCAT
The DNA here is from genome assembly GCA_026770625.1 of Nicotiana glauca. NCBI lineage: Eukaryota > Viridiplantae > Streptophyta > Magnoliopsida > Solanales > Solanaceae > Nicotiana > Nicotiana glauca. The sequence goes on from MU678758.1 coordinate 225,481, forward strand.
GGACCACCCCAGCATAACCCGAGGACCTTTTTCTTTTCTAGTATAACCTGATGACCTTCCTAGCATAACTCGTGGACCTCTTCGGCATAACCCGAGTGCCTTTTTCTTTTCCGGCATAACTCGATAACCTTCCCCGGCATAACCTGTGGACCTACCCGGTATAACCCAAGGTCCTTTTTATTTTTTGGCATAATGCAATAACCTTCCCCAGCATAACCTATAGACCTCCCCAGCATAATTTGAGGACCTTTTTCTTTTCCAGCATAACCCGATGACCTTCCCCGGCATAACCCTTGGACCTCCCCGGCATCACCAGGCACAAGGGGCTTTTTTTAAAAATTACCGGGAAAATGAAATGAAATTCTTTTCTTAAGGCAAGAAAGTCGCCTAAAGAAAGTAGAAGCCTATGCACACTAACCGAATCTTTGGGGAAGGATGATGGTGCAAATTGGCCTTTTCCCTTCTACATTCTAAAGCAAAAAAGAATGTCATAATTCTAATCATGACTTGAAAAAAGAAAGAAGTGAAGGGACTTGGTGTTGGCGCCCACATAACGGATTGCTTGCTTACCAAGCCATCCTGGCTTTTCGCCCCTTTCCTTAGAGTCAAGTGGCTTTCACTCCTCCAGTTCTATTATTATTGACTTGACTTATTATTATAAAACTACTCACTATCCAAAATGAAAGACGGTCGATTTTCTAACCAAGAACTTCCCCGGTATCACCTGAGGACCTTTTTCTTTTCCGGCATAACCCGATGACCTTCCCCAGCATAACACGAGGACCTCCCCAGCATAATCCAGGGACCTTTTCCTTTTCCAGCATAACCTAATGACCTTCCCTGGCATAACCCGTGGACCTCCTCGGCATAACCTGAGGACCTTTCTACCTTTCCGGCATATCCCGATAATTTTTCCAGCATAACCTGGCAATCTTTCTAACTTAGGGCCCCCGATATCTAGTTAACTTCATTATTGATATAGGCCTCCACTCCAGAATCTTTTTCCCGATGGTACACAATATTGATTTAACCGCTTTCAATAAAGAAATAGTTTAGATTTTATTACAATAACTCACGAAATTTTTCCTGGTAAAAAATGGGGCAGAAAATTTCGTTCATTTGTTTGCTTTGGTGCCTGAAGAGGTTTTTACCGTAAGGCACAAGGTTTTAGGTGACTAAAAGAAGAAGTCTCAGCCCAAATAAAAGAAAAGAAGTTGAACTCTGAGTGTGGAAACGGAGAAAAGATACGGACTGCCAAAGCCATGTTTGAAGTCACAAGCTTTGCATGTCCCGCCTTGATATGAAATGCTGAAGAAGATGAACTAATGGTTGCAACTAACGATCATCAAGATTCAGATTAGAGCCTGTGGGAAGAACTAACCAAGACTCAAGGTTAAGCTTTAGAAGGTTTATAGATAGGAATCTTGTAACTCGTAGTTGATAGGCTTAGCGATTTTAGCTTTTCATCATTCATTTTGGTGTAATAAGGAGGTCAGCAAGCAGAAACAGCAACAACAGCAGTGAAATCATAGTTTCCTGGTAGTCCCAGTTACCAAAACTTTCAGAATTACACTGACCTGATTCCTTTATAGCCAAGGATATGTAGGCAACCTCTGAAGCAAGGTTCGGTCAGACACTTTCAAAAGATGCTTCTCATGGAGTTTCAAACGGGCAAAAATCTCTCATAGTTGCGCATTTTGCCTTTGCCCGAAAACCCTTTGTGTTTCCGAGCAAAGAGGGGCAGCTGAGAGCATGTGATTTTTTCCCTATACGAAATACTCCTAAAAAATCCCAAGAAATATTCTTTTTTTAAATATTTTCCATTTAGGAATTTTTGTAGAATTTTTATTTAACTGTTTGTATTTTTGTGCAAGTTTAATTTTTATATTATCATAAAGAATACCAAAAATAAGATGCAGTGCATTTAGGCTTTATTTTTATATTAATAGGATTAATCAATAATTATTTATTTTATTAAAATTATAAAATCACAAAAAATAGCTAATTTTTACACTTTTTGTCTTTATATTTTTAGTTTATTGATTTTTCTCTTTTAATTTAGAATTAAGTAATTTTTTTAAATTTTTGTAATTAGGTAATTAATTTGACTTCAAATTTTTAGATTAATTTATGTTTTTAATTTAATTTAGGATTTCTAATCAAAAAGAAAAGAAAAGAAAAAGGAAATAAAAGAGGATAATTTTAAAGATTGGGTTTTTGTTTTGAAATTGGACTGACCTTAACACCTAAACCAGCCCAATTTATACCCAAAAACCAAGCCCAAACCAGTCCACCCGGTCCAACCCACTCTAAAACCAAAAGACCTCGTTTTGAAATGATCTGATCACAGCCGTTGGATTTTGATAATCCAACGCCTTAGAACTAATAGTTCATTTCATATATATATATATATATATATATATATATATATGTGTGTGTGTGTGTGTGTGTGTCTGTGTGTCTGTGTCTGCGTGTGTGTGTGTGTGTGTTCGAAAATTAGATACCCCCCTCCCATACAGCTGTCGCTCATTCATTACCGTCTCAATTCTCTCTCTCTTTCTAAACGGTAAACCCTAGCCGTCCCCTCACCCCTCCCAGGTTCTGCCCTATTCCGCCGGCCAAAAATTGCCTCACGGCGGCGGACCACAACCAATCTCCCCCAAATTTACACCATGAATCTCCCATAACCTCCTCATTCCAAATCTCAAATTCTTTACCTCGAATCCCGGCCAAAATCCTCGAATCTTAGATTGAAAATCATGGCCAAAATGTTAACCGCTCCAAACCCTACCAATTCACACCGTATAATCACCTTCTCCTCCTTTCCCTGAATATCCCCATATTTCCTTTCGATCAAACACAGAATTGCCCTAATTTCGGATCTAAGACTCAAAACCCTAATTTTTCTTTCCTATTTTCTTGGTCCGTATCTGGTCAGATGAACCTAAAGCCTCCATTAGTCAACTGTTCTTGTTAAGAACAGTCAATTAATGGTACTCAAAGTTTATTTATGCTTTAAGAAGTTTGGACGAGTTTATAAATTTACCCGGTTTTGAAATAAAACTTAGGTAAATCTCTTTCTTTTCTTCGGTTGTTTGGTTTTATCTTTTGTTCTTCTTCTACATGTTTAATTATTTTTATTATGGCTGCATTTTTTAGCTAGGCTATTTTAGATCCTCTTTCTTTTGTTTCACAGATCATTACCTTTGTTTGATATTTATTTTTGTTTATAGATTAAAAAAAAGCATGTTCCCAACTGTTCGATTTTAGTTATCCTATGTTTCATCTCTAAGATTCAGCATATCAATTGATTGTTCTGTTTTACTAAACTGATCTAATTCCTTATTCAAGGAAAATTAACACGTATTTAGGCTGTTGTTGTTTCATTTGTTTAAGTTTTACAAATTCATATATAGGTAGAATTGTAGTTGTTTCCTTGCGATTGCATCTCTGATTTTGTTTAAGTGATTTATTTGTTAGTTCAAGTTCTTGTTCGGGCTTGATCATTTAAGCATTTCCATCTGTTGGTTTAAGGTTGCATCCATTTGATCCTTTTGAAAAAGATTTATAAAAGGGTAACATTCCCTCACACACAATCATTAGCAATCATCAGCATCATACTCTGTAAAAGTTCTGAAAAATATATAAAATTTTTAGAAAAACCTAAAAAAAAAAACTCAAAGATCTCCCTGATCCCTTCTAGTCTTTAGATGCTAAAATATGGTTTGCAATTGGAAGTTTTTCTAGGTTTTCTCCTGGGGTTTTACTGTTGGTGAGCTATTTTTTGAAGTCTGGATCCTTTGTTTTTTTTGGTTGCTGCTGGTTGTGTTCTGTTTGTTCCTCCATTTCTTTAAAAACTTTCAACCAACTTTCTTCATCTATTAGTTGTTGGTCATTTGCTTCTTAGGGTACTGATTCAAATCCCCCTCCTATGTAACTGTTTTTGTGTGATGAATTATAAAGTCTCATGTTCACAAGAATGTGTGTAGCAAATGAGTGCTTTCCTTTGGGTGTGTTTGATTAGCATACTTTGGACTTAGTTGATATGATAGAGATATACTGATAGGAATATTTGTGTGAGTATGATACTTGTGATCTCCCTAAAAGATGTCAAAGAGCCTGACTTTGCTAAGTGAAAAATCTATGTTGATTTTCTTTTATTTTAACTATTAAGACTGTTGCCAATACCTTCCTTGCTCATAAATGACTTCTAGTATAATGTTTTTCTTGGGCGTCAAGTAGGCTTTAACTTGTAGAGTTGGCCATTTGGCCAAATCAGCATATGTTAATGCCGAAAATCAGATATAATGGTATTCTGAAATTTGTGTGTTATTTTGTTGTTTGGGTATGACAATGGCCACAAGAATGTTAGCTAATTTGTGGATAGTACATGCAGATTTGGTCATTAGTTGACCAAACCAGTAGGCTCAAAAGCTGAGATTTGGATCCTGCGGTTCCAACACAAGAAGAGGCCCAGCTTTGATGGACAAGTCATGTTCAAAAGAGGCAAAGCATTCTTTCGGTTACTAAGAAACTTGTAGTAGATTAGTTTTGTTTATATAGTTGTTTCATGTATTAATAGTTTATAATGTATTTTTGGAAAGCTTTCATCTTATTTGGAGTACTGTAAATTAAGTCCTGGTTTCATGATTTCAAACAACTGCAGCTTAGAAGTGTAATCATTTATTATTGAGTTTTGCAAGCATGATAATGGCCAAGGTCATGGGACAGGTCATTAAGGCCCATTTTTGTTGGTTTAATAGGGGCCAGACTTGCATATTAGCCAGAGAGGGAAAACCAATTGTGATAAGTCTGTGCCTAGGCCTTAAGCCCAATAGCTAGCACATTTGTAAGGTTTCTTTTATGAGCTATAGTATAAATGTATATCTGTTATGTCTTGCAAATTAATGTGGTGCAATTAATTTTGAACTGGAGTTGTATTTCGATTTTTCTTATTCAAGAATGAATTTGTTTACAGCCTTTTCGACTAATGTATAAAATATGCAAAGGTAGATATGCCCAATTAGAGAACATATAGTAAATGGGTCCGCCTGAAGCCCAAATGTGGGCAGAAATTCAGTTAAAATACAACGAAGTCAGGACCCCTAGAGTTTTCGTTCTACTGCGCCCAAGTCTGTAGCCCAAAGTCGGCTTTTCAAAGCTGAGTTTTTTTGGGGTTTAGTCCAATATAGACGCCCTGGCCCAAAACAAGTGCTTAATATTAATTCAAAAGCCCAACCTTGAGTTTCAAGAAAATTTTAGTTTAAACTTCATTTAGGATCCTTAGCTTTATTTAGATAAACTTCCTTTTAAAATCAATTGAGCTATGTCATGCCAAATGAAACCCCTTAACTCATGGCCCTTGTATAAATTAAGTCAACCATTCTAGAAAAGATTTGAGGTGTGCCATCAATTGTATTATCCATGGCCCTCACAAATATTGATATTAAATTTAAACCTTTGTAGTTGCTTTAGGCAAGTTTTTTAAATAATTCATCATAGCTATGTATACGGTTCCCGTGACGTAGTTGTAATTTTTAATTAGGAAATCTGGGTGCACTTTTCATGTGACCCAATTTCAATTCTCAAAAATATTAAATAAAGTGTGTTGTTAACCAAGAGTGCATTTCATGTAGCGTGGTTTACTTACGGCGTGTTTTAAATGACATTAAATCTTCCTAAAAACAATTGAAAGTGATTACAAAAGCTAAAAATGCATAATAGGTTACAACATGTAGTAAATCAGATAATAGGCTAATTTTAATAGTATAAGAGACCGTGCTCGAACCATGGAACCCGAAAATGCCTAACACCTTCTCCCAGGTTAATAATTCCTTATATAGAATTTCTGGTTTTGCAGACTTCTAAATAAAGTCAAATTTTCCTCAATTTGGGATTTTAAAATAAACCGGTGACTTGGGATACCATAATAAATATTCCAAGTGGTGACTGTAAAATAAATAAAATAATCTCATTTTGAATAATGTCACTATAATTGAAAAAACTCCTTAATATCTCCTCTCGGGTGGTAAAAAGAAGGTATGACAGTCACCGGGTCTAGAACTTTATGTATATCTTGTGTATATATAGGTCGAGGAGCTGTTCTGATCACAGTATGTTCACCAGTAGAGTCTTGTAGACATGTCCTGTCAGGTAGTGTAATATGTTAGGTTTGTAGGCCTTGTATGTATATTTTGGTGGTTTGTCAGCTGCAATAACTATAATGTCCTTGTCAACCCAGTTTTATATCGATATTTAGTCAGCATTCGTAGTTATCTTGCAATGTGGCCCATGGATAAAAGTATGACATCATGTGTTCAGAGTCCCTTAGTTGCAAGTTGGTACGCAAGGATAGGTAAGGCAATGGGTGTCGGTATTGACCTCAGGTTCGGGGCATGACAAAAGTGGTATCAGAGCAGTTCTGTCATAGGGAGTCGACAAGCCGTGTCTAGTAGAGTCTTGTTTATGGGTGTGTTGTGCACAATACTTAAAAGCAGGAGGCTACAGGTTATTTAGGATAGTCACTCTTTCTTCTTAATCTAGATCTTGTGGTAGAGCTCACTTATAAGAATTCAAATTTTAAACTTCTATTTTATTTGTATTATGACGATGCCTATTTCCAAAAAGACAGATAGTTGTGGAAGAGTTGAGTTAGAAGAACTCAATTTTTGGATCATGCTTATGATGGATAAATATGAAGTATTTAACAACCCATATATCTACTAAGATGTGTAAGCTTCTTGATAAAGATCCCTAAGGCAAGAATGCCTATCCACTTTTACGATAGGGAAAAAAGGTGAATCGAAAAGCAGACATAAATTCTAGCAAGTAACAGAAGCAAGGTGAAAAAGGGTACGAGGTACCCAGTTAATAAAGATTATTGGTAATTTCAACTCACGCAGAGAAATATAAGAATTTTGAGTTACTTTCAATAGTAACAGAGGTATGTACAATTGGTCACACCCATTCCAGTTACGCTCTATGGGGTTAACAGAAGTAGTATAAGAGAAGGATGGGATATCAGTATCCAGCTGAGGTTGGAATAACCCAAAATGATGGAGGAATTGTTTGCGTCAGCTGACATTTCCGAAGAATATTGCAAATGTGCTAGTACAGGTAGATATGAGCACTACAATGATAGGCACTGAAATGCTAGAATGGATAAATATTACCTTAGTATGACTCCTATCCCTAGTTGAGGGAGAATGTTAGGCAGCCGGAGAGCCAGTAGATGGAGCAAAGGAAGGTAAAAGAGAAAGAATGTCTTGTTAAAGTTTTTAGAATAAAGTGATAGATAGAAATATTAGCAGGGAAGTACGAAGAGGGATAATGAAGCATTATAAGTGAGATGTGATACATGGATGGCAGCGGTAGAGTGTTACAGAATTTGTTTTCAAATAAAGAAAGAGTCGAGAGGTGATGGGCTTTAAGACAACAAAAGAGAATAGGCTATACAGTTACGTCCTCATTTCGAGAAATAAGTTCGGAACTCTAACGTGATTAGTAGAAGGAAAAGTTAGACCCCAGAGTAATAGAAATCAATATGGGTTGGTGAACAAGATAGACTAAACATGAATTAGGAACTGAGTAATTTGATAATAGTCAGCATCATGAGAATTTCAGATTGCGTTCCAGCAGTAATAGAATTTACAACAAAAGAAGATCCATGATGAATTCAGAGAATGGTCATTCAGGAAAACGCTTCCCTAAAGTAAGCGATGTGAGCAAAGTTAAGCTTAAGGGACTATATGTGCTAGTTACACTAAGTGCCACCATTGCGAGTGAGGAATTTTGTTAACCTTGGTACAGAAGGATTACCGCAAGGTGAGAAAGGGTCATTGATAATGCGAAATGACGCCAAAGATGGAGAGGAAAAATATCTATAGGCAGGTCTCTGTAGCTCCAAGTCTTAGCACTCCCCTAGGGGGGGATATGGAATGATAAAGGAGGACTGCGATAAAAATGAGAAAGGGATGGGATTGCACTTATCCAAATCCTACAGATATGATACGATTCCAGAATATTATGTAAGCATGAAATCAAGGAAAGGAAGTAAGGTTCCTGCCCGGGATATTATTGATAGACAAGGAGCTAGTACGTGCAGTAAGTTAAAACAAGAAAATAACCCAAGAAAGATTACGCATAATATGGATATGAGAATGGGCCGACGAGTAGTTAGTAATTGATTAAGAAAGAGCCTAGTCATGATTACACAAGAAGTTGCAGACAAATCAGTAAATCATGCAAGATAAATGTAGTAAACCCCAACATGGAGAATTCAACCTCGCAGTAATGTTATTAAAATACTTGAGATATATTCAAATAAGAGTCGGGGTATTTAAAGGTACCGCATAAGTGTTATGGGATAAAAAAAGTGTCAATAGGACGGCAGTTAAAATATTAGTTTAGAAGCAACCCTACAACTACAAGAGCACGGAGATAAGCAACTATGGATGATTATAGGCAAGGAAAGCATCCAAAGGTCCGTAATAAGCTCACACCTTTACGAGAGTCAAGGGTTCTCCCTAAGTACTACAACGAAAGACTAACTGAGGAAATAAGGAAAAAGGCTTTACCTAAGCAAAATGACCCAAAGAGGAAATGGTCGTGTAACAACAGTCTCACAACAACATTGTAAGCACTCCAAAGGAAAGTGGCATATACCATGGCTAATAAACGGGAAGTAAAATGAGAAGTAATATTAGAGATCATATGAGTTGCACGAAAACTTTTGCATGTGTGGATACTAAGATAAGCTAAGTATGGACGCAACAATGGGCAGAAAGAACAAGAAAAGTAATAGCTTACATTGAAAGAAATCTAAGATGGACCGAAGTTGGTTACGTTGTGAACATACTTAAGGATTAAGAGTTTTATACATCCAGCATATATGGTAGTAGAAGATTCGGGTATACATTAAGATAAAGAATTAAGCCCAGGTCATAAACGAAGGATTAAATGATTAAAAGATTGTATCATGCATATTACTCAACACCCATGAAAGGCTAAACAGAATAAGTGATACCATGAACCCCGGATAGGGAGATAACTTAAGTCAACATAAATGTCGATTAGAAGAAGAAGGAAACTAAAGAGTTACATTAACAAAGTAAATCAGGAATCCGATTATTGGACCCAGAAGTTATAGGAATCGTGATTGAGAACATAGCAGAATCTCTCTTAATATTATAGGTGCAAGAGAGATAGCATAATAACCATATTCTATAGCGGCTCTACGATAAAGCTAGTTAGAACAATACTAGCCTCGTAAGAATTCAGTATAGAGCTCCCACCGGATTGTATAGGAACCAGAGATGCAAGTATTATAATAGAACTTCAAATGGTGGATGTGATTTATACCCATAAAGAGGGAGGTTATGAAAGAGAGATAGAAGAATATGAGGTGATATTTTAAAGAAAGTAAGGTAAAAGTGAACAACATATGAAATACTCAAGTATAGAAGGATGAGAGTGGTCCATATTTCAGGTAAAAGACTAGAAGTACTGGGATTCAGTATTCAGGAATGATAGCAGCGTCATCAGTCATATACCTTCCAGTCTATGGTTTCTAAGTACCGAAAGGTTTAATTAGAGAGTAAAAGAAGAGTTAGAGATGAGTTGATGTCTTGCTTGATGTTCCAGGAAAGCATAAGGGAATCGATGCAAGCTAAAGTATAATATAACGACAAGGTTTTAGAAAGATAAGAGTAAGGATAAGAAGAAGGAAAGTGAGAAGGTGACAACAATGGATAAGTCCTCGGGATTAAACCTGTGAAAACAAAGGAGCTTATGGTCCCTTTTAGTTATATAAAGCTCAATATAGTCTGAATGAACTCAAAGGAGTCTAATACTGGTAGCATTGAGAAAAGATAGAATGTTGCCTAAGGGTGTAATTGTAATAGATAAAGGATGATGTTTGGGACTTGGATTGAGTAATAATTTCTTGAAGTGTACATGATTAAAATACCCACATAAGGTAAACCACACTGGGATGCTATGAAAAATGGTTATGGAAGTATACTATAGTATCACCCCTAGGTCGATCAATCTAATTACTCCAAATGTCCCCGGTGAGATGCGAGCCCTACCGGCTATGTTATATAAAATATCAAGTTATCAGTGGTAGATGAGGAATCAACATTAAGATAAATCAACAATAGATGGATAAATATTTAATAGTATGAGATGAAATTAGACCATCAATCTTAAGGATAAAGCAATGAGAGTAACATGGAGTTGGTTGCATACCTAAGTAATGATAAATCAAAGTAAGAATTATGATATAGTATGATCTACGTAGATGCAGTAAAGTCATATGAATGGATAACTAGGTCTTTGAAATAAGATATAGCCATATTCTTATGTTCTACAAAGTACTGAGCAAAGAACTTCAGTATGCCTATAGATAACCAGAAAGGCATCTTATTAAGCCATGTATATGCTTACAAGGTAAGGCCTAGAGATTGCGTAAGGTCCCGTAAATAATTTTTTGTCTCAAAACTTAGTAACTCGTGGTGCCGACTCCGAATATATGTTAGGAATGTGTATAATTCTTTGCGGCGAGCAAGCTCGCCGCGGGTCGGACCCTTGGTAGTGATCTAAGCCTTTAAAAATCAAATGAATCAATTTTCCAAAAAATTGTCATTTATGCAGACCAGAATGCAGTCGCAGATCAGCTATGCAGACCGCATCCTTGCCACAGAGTGAAGCAGAAGAATTGTCAAAATTGAAGTTGAAAATGTGGTCCATTATGCGACCGCATAATCAATATGCGGACCGCATTCCTGCCGCATAGTTAATCAGAGAGTTAGTCTAAGTTGATGTCATAAATACGGTCCATTATGCGACCGCATAATCAGTATGCGGACCGCATTTCCACCGCATACCCAGGCAGAGATGTTCAGTGATTGGGGTCAGTTCTGCGGTCCAATATGCAAACCGCATTTTGAGTCTGCGATCGCAGAATGCGACCGCATATCTTGATCGGGCTTCTATTTTCTAAAATTTAAAATCCGACCCCCTTTCTAATAAAACACCCTAACCCCTCATTTTTACATATTTTCTGAACAAAATAAGAGAGAGGGAGGAGAGGTTCTTGAGAGATAAAGTGGTCTTCATCAAATTGATTCTTCAAAAACTAGCCAGACTGGGGAAAATCCTAATTGATTGCCTTCTTTCCCACTCTTACAGGTAAAATCCCTAACCCTTTTTCCTTGATTTCCAGATTTTAAGCTAAGGGAGGGAGTCTCATGCTTTAATTCTTGAAATAATGGGTGGAAGCTCACATGCGTGTCTTTCAAAATCTAAAATTTAGTAAGGAGAATTGGGTAGAAGTAAGGGGCTGTGCTCGATAACCTAAATAAGCTCGGATAGTAATTGTGAATTTCAAATTTCTAAGGTACACGTGTTAATTGTGAACTAGATTAACGTGGCTAGATTGCTTGGTGACTGATAATAGGAGTTTAAAAAGGGAATTCAACTCCAGGTATGTATGGTTAACCTGGACCTTGTAAAATCGCCTTGTTGGTGTTCAAATGTTTGGTATGTGACGTTCACGTGCGTAATTTGTGAAATTTGTATGATCGCTTGGTTGTGATGATGATATGTGGTATTAGATGAAAAACAAATCACGTAAGGAAACTGTAAGTGATGCAACTGAAATGATTGTGATATTAACATCTATGGCTTATCGTGGGAATCTATTGTTGTGACGTGAAACACCGTGAATGGTGGAAGATGATGGAAATAGTATTAGTGGCTATGGAAACACTCGTAAAATTATTGTTGCTATTCCTCAAGAAGTTTTGCTGTGATCTTTGTGAGTTGTTCATTGATGTTGTTGTGATTGTTTGTGAATTGAAAATGTACGGTGGGATTGGGTTGCGTGCCGCAACACGAAGTAATAAGGTGCGGGTTGTGGTGATAAGGGTGGCCGAGGTAATAAGGGTGGAAAGTGATCGAAATCACTGTTGAAATGAAAATATGAGCAAAAATATGAAATCTATTGATGTGGAAATGTGGAAGGGGAAACAGGAAAGTTTGTAAAACTTGTTTGGCTTGATTGTTCTTTCTTTATGGAATTGATTGTTATTTCTGTTACTGTTACTTATTTGTCTATGGTTTGAGTTTACTTGGCGCAAAGTTTGTTATACATACCAGTACAATTCAAGTGTACTGACGTCCCTTTTGCCGGGGGTGCTACATTCGTGTCATGATTGTAGGTGGATCTGCAGTAGGTATTCCAGCCCACCGATCGTAGCTCCCTCTTCGCCTTCCGTCAACTATTTTGGTGAGCCCCATTCCTCTCAGGACCCTACGTGGCTCAGGCCGCTTGTCACTGTAGTTTTATTTTGCTGTTGTGTAAGGTATAGCCGGAGCCTTGTTACCGGAAAGTACTGTATTATCCCGTTGTATCTTTAGAGGCTCC
>MU678758.1:254945-276008 GCA_026770625.1 Nicotiana glauca
TCAGTATCAACAGGTAAGTATATCTTAAGATTATCTTTGACTTCTAGCTACTTGCAGTTATTATATTATTAGTCCAGTTTTAGCTTTCAGTATATTTTCTTACATACTCGGTACATTATTTCTTACTAACGTCCCTTCTTTAGGGGCGCTGCATTTCATCCGTGCAGGTTCAGATACACAGATGGGTGTTGATATCCAATTTTTCCCTATATATTTTCAATATGCAAAATACTTTCAAAATATCATATATATATATATACATATATAAGCATGTCCAAATATTTTATTATTTTTTCATAATTTATTTTAAAGGTTTAAATTGATTTATTTTCTCCCTTTATCCATAAAATCTCAATAATTATGTCCAAAATTATTATTTGGGTAATTCACCTTTTGGATTTTCATATTTATGCCAAAATAAGGCTAAAATAAGTTTTACATATTCTTTACAAATTAATTTAGTATTTAAAGCTAAATTGCACATAATTATAATATTAGTCATTTTAAGGTCGAATTGTTTTTTATATTCATAAAATCGAGTCTTGTATTTTTAAATTGATATTCATGTGTTATAAATCATTTTGGCCTTTTAAATTAATTTTCAGAAACTATGTGCTATTTTTTAAAAAGGGAAAATGGCTATTAACTCGTAGCCATATTTGGCTTTCAATTATAACCCAAATCGGGCCCCAATTTCCAACTCAATTAAATCCATCGGACCAGGCCCAAACCAAATTTCATAAACTGACCCACCCACCCATTCTAATCTAGGCCGTTGATCATTCAGATCAAGGGCCACTATTATGCCTTACCTTAATTAATCCCAAACGACCCACCAATCCCTTTCATTTATTACAATCCGCCGCCTTTGAATCTCTCTCCTCTTAATTCTCTCTACAACCTCACCTAAACCCTAGCCGCCGCCACCCTATTCCACCCTAATTCCTTTTAATCCCTACCTAATCCATGTATTCCCATGGCGTTTTGAGATGTGTACTCATCTCCTATGTCTACTGGTTACCCATTTTCATGATTACATAGACAAATCTCGAAGAGATCTAGTCCAGTCTTGGTTCAACTTCTTTATTTGGTCTTTTTCCGGCCATCTATGGCTGTTCAAGTTAGATCTTTGACTTTTTCAGCTAGATCGGTAACTTTTCAAAGTTTTTCTCACTTTCTCTGTGTTCTTTAAAACCCTAGCTTTAAGAGCTTTTCGATTTTCTTTCAGATCTATCTTAGATATGTGCTTGTTATGTACTTCTTAGTGATTTCTCAAAGGTTCTCCGATTTTCTTTCAAAATAAATCTTCATTTTAAAGTTATGGTTTCCAAAACTTTTTTCCGATTTTCAGTGTGTTTTTATGATTTTACTATGTTTGTCCATGTTTGTTGCTACCTGGTTCATCGTGCTAAAAGCCCTAAGTGTTTTGGCTCTGCCTCGGTTTCTGAAACTCTCTTGATTTATTTTATACACATGTTTGTTTGGATTAAGTTCTTTATGTTTGGATCCTCTTTTTTGTTGATTCAGAGTTCTTACCATTCTTTTTAACTCGACTGTTGTTAAAAACCCTAATTTCATAAAAGGTTTTTCCTCACTTATTGTTATGGGTTTAAAGATATTTCTTGTTTCTGTGTGTTGATCTCCTTTACATGTTACTATATTTTCTTCACTTTTGATTCTATGTGACCACTTGACCTTGTTGCCTACTGTGCTTCGAGTAGGTTTCGTTACTACTTAATCCTAGGTTATTCCTGCTACTGCTATATGTTTAATTTGATCCTCTTTGTCAATATGTTTGACCCTGCATGTCTAGTATGCTCGTCCATCCCTTGCTAATTATATGTTAAAGTGCAGAATCATGATTCTTTATTGATTGATCTTGATTTCCTCAATGTTATGACTGATTGCAAACGGTTCCCTCCTAATTTTTACTCATTTTGTTTAAATTGATTGATTCCTTTCCTTTCATTACTATGATATTTTATCTTTAATCCTTTGCCAAAATTAAGTATATTTTGTACTTAGACTCTAATAGTTACCTTATGCTTTTACTGCCCCCTTATATGGCAAGAATCAATCTGTCTCAAATCGATTTCTTTCCTTAATTAACCCTGTTAGTATCCGTTAAGCAGTGATTCCTTAAATAAAGGGAATCACCTATGTTAATTGATTATTATTGTGATTATTTCCATATTTTTGTTAAGACTTTACTTATGACCTTATTCTTTACCCGTTTTCGAAACTATAAATACCCTACCCTCTTTTCTTTAAAGACGAACAATTGAGTTCTGAACACACACTTACACGCTCAAAAATCTTTCCTTCTCTATTACTATTTGTGCTACTGCTTTGTCTAGCCGACTGAAAGTCAAGGCTAGACTGTGGAATCTTGCTTAGTTTTTCTTTTCTGCACTTTGCTTCTTTGACTGGTATGTCCTAGTTTAATTTTAAAGCTCCTACAACAACATGCTGCCTTATTTGTTTCAGCTTCTTTCAATTTTGGTCTACTCCTGCTTGTGGTTCTTTTAAGATGCATTACCAGCATGATGTAATATTCCCTTTCCCCTCTAGATTAATGCATTCCCCTATGTTTGTTTCAAAGAATACTCCGTCAGTCACTTACTATGTAGTTTCCATCCCAAGTCCTTATCTCTTAAATGTGCTTGTGTTTTCTGACTAGCCTGTGATCACGCTAGAATCAGCCATTGTTGTGAATGCCCAACTAGTCCTAAGACCCTTAATGGGGTTATGTGCTTACAGTCAAATGTATGTGTGTTCTATACCCCTTGACCCCTTTGCATGACCACTGATTATGTGTGTGATCCCATCTTGGAGCTTTAGTTTTGTTTACTATTACAACTACTTTCAAATCATCTCTATTATTGATTACTTTCAACCCAGCTTTTAAACAAACTCATTTCAAATTATGTCAAGCACTCTCACCTACACTTAGAATCTAGGTTCTGCCACTTTTGTGTGAGCCTTGCCTTGGGACCCTTGAGCTCCCTCTGAACTTGGACAGATAACAGCTGGTCCTTCCACACTGCACTCATTCTGTTTGGTTGTGCAAATCTGAGTGTGAGCACTGCTTGGGATCCCTTGAGGTCCTTAGGGAACTCTGACAAACCCAGATATGAGAAAGGCTTTGGAATAATATTGGCATTGAAGAGAGTAATTACATAACTCAGAGAGGAAGTAAAGATCAGGCTTCATATGGTTGTAGCTTCTTTTTTTTTCTCTCATTTCTGTTCATGTAATTCAATCATATGGTTTGTAATAAATTGTAAACATAATGGGGTTGGCTGGTGAAAAGGGATGGGAAATATGCATGTTATCAAAGGGGTAGAAAGCATGTTATTAGGTTTACATTCCTACTTGCGTAATAGAATCCATCCTTAGGACTCATTTCATGCATTAGAAATCATGTTCCTTAGGATTTACACTTACTGTTATTTTAGCATGTCCATTTCACTATCATATCACTTAGCAATTCCTGCATTAAATTTATTTATAATCAGTGTTTCTGCAATCATATTCCTACTGCCATGCACACTTAGAGATCATTTTTTAGGCTAAAAAACAAATATATCATCTCTACATATCCTAGTAATTATTGTTCTAAACGCTATAATATTTGTGCATTTAGAAATCTTGTTTAGGGTTCTGCATATACATTCTTCTGCATCTCTGCATATTAGATATCATGTCTTTAGGATTTCATTCGCTTCAGCACACTTAGGCTAACTACGAGTGCATAAAAAGGAAATAAAACAATTTCCTTTAGTCTTTATAATTGGCCATGATTCTATATGTTGAACACCTAGAATAGCATGTTTAGGTAATAATAATAGTCTTCAACTGTCTTAATAATACTGAATAACTAGTGAATCATGCTCACTCCTAGGCAAGCCTTAGGTAATTACTTAAATGAAATTAGAATTTCCTCTGTTTAATTATCAACTGCTACAACCAGTAGACATGCCTGATTCAGACTTCTTTTCTGAGTTATATAATGAATCTGGTTCGGACTCAAACACCCTGCTTTAGGATTTAAAATTCAGACCTTAACTGTGTTTAAGTCATGCTGTTTATATGCATTATTTGCGGAGGTATACATGAGCCTTTTAATTATTTATATGTTTTCCCTCTAAATGCAGTTCTACTTGTTTTTGTATATCGCCTAAGAATTTTACCTTTAAATTTAAGAGTCAGCCTAAAACCTCCCTCTTATAGTAATAGTAGTCCTAAATTCCTCCTGGACTGATAGGAATGGGATAGTAAAATCATGCAATAGAGGTCGAGACCAATCCTCGCTTTAATACCTTTATGGGATGGGAAGGGTAGATATGGATATGATGACTGGTGCGCTAATACCACGTGTATCCCCTCTTCTGAGGAGTATCACACTGGGTATTGCTCTGATGTGATTCATATTACAAACAAACCTAGGACCCCTTTCATTCACAAGCATGCTTAGATTATAACTCTTTTCAAAACCTTGCTTTAAACATTTTTCAAACACTTGTGTATTTAAATTTAAAATCCCCTATTATTTGAGCCTTATTTTTTTACTTGCTAATTGCACAAATTCAACAAAAACTATCCAGTCGAAAACCACAATAGTGGATCCTGAAGGGTGCCTAACACCTTCCCCTTGGGATAATTTCAAGCTCTTACCCTATCTCTGGCTATCAAACATAGTTGTAGCTGAACCCTATAGGTGCCCTAACGCACCTCAAAATTGTTAGGTGACAACTCTTCAAATTGCAAAAATCCTTTTCCCAAAAGGAAAGAGTTGTCCCAACCAAATGTCATAAACCCGATTTTGCGAGAAAAAGGGGCGTGACAGCATGGTGACTCCGCTGGGGATTTTTAGCCTTTTCCCATTTCAGATTGTTCTTGTGAATTTGTATCTCTCCCTATGTGCAATTATTTGCTTAATTACTTTATGCATTTAATTTTTTCTTTAAAGGAAAAACTGACATATCTCCCTTGTTTTCTTTCCTTTATTGCTTTAAATTATGAAACTATTGTATTTATCTCTTTCCTAACGTGCAAATACATGTCAACATAATTTTAATTATTGCATAATCATACTCAACATCATACTCCACTTGTGCCAAACTATAGCAATGCTTATAATGAGTGGTTGCGATCATCCTATATCATTACCCCCTAAATTCGGAAAGGCATATTTGCGGTATAACTAGTCGATTAGTAGTGCAGTTAACAGTTCGAAGCCTTCCCCCTTGAGTTGTCTGCTCAAGGGTACCAGTCTAAAACCCCGTAGAAACCTTACCCTGTTCAAATTGTGCATGCATCATGGTCAAAACTAGCTAGATCAATTATGTTGTCCACATAATGATCATTTAAGATAGCCTTGTTCCACTGGGTTTCCCTAAACCCAAACGGACTTCATTATGTTCTGTGCATTCATTTGGAGAACTAAATGCTTCATGCTAATTGTTAATATTAAATAGTCGAGTCTGGTGGGGGTAAAGGCCTAACCTTATTTGACGTGCAGAAATATGAGGCACGAAGTCCTCAGATTTGGCATGGTCACCAATATCCACCCAATATTGCTAGTTTGGTGGAAAGATTTACACTGTAGTGACAAAAATCTCATCAGAAAATATCTGCGAAATCTACCTTCCCTCCTAGAGATCCAACCTAATAACATGATCGTAGAAGCTGCCACATTGTTTTGGGACTGTTAAAGGGTTATGTTCCGCTTTTGGGACATCTAGCCAGAGCATACCTGTTGCTGGGACTTTGCGACTTGGAGAAGCTGTTTGACAAATCCAAGGATGCTAAATCTGGGGAAGGTCCTTCAGGGACCAAGTAGATAGGAGTTTGTCTTTTTTCACTTTAAAATGTAATAAGCCCAGTAGCCATTAGTAACTTTTGTTTCCTGTTTATTTAATGTTGATTTCGGATTCGTCTTATTTTTATCAATAAAATGAGGCATTTAGCATTCCAAGTTCTCCAAATCAACTTGTCGCTAGGCCCACCTTGGGCACAACGAGCTTCTCAACTTACGACACGTTTTACTCTCCTGCACTATATATTTAAATATTGCAATACTTTTTATGATCATCACTAACTTGGTTGCATTTTTGTTTTGTTATCCCCTCCCCCAGGTTAGTTCGTGCACTTTGGCAACATCATCTTATTCCACGAGATCCAAGGGCCCTCCACCAACACCACTTCTTAGTCCCGCTGAGAACAAGAACAAATGAAAGATGGAAGATTTGATCAATATCATAAAAGAGAACACAGTAGAGACCACTGATGGCCATGGTATTCGGTTTCCCAACGAAAATATGTCACAACTTGAACAGAAATTGTTGAAGTTCCAGGAAGAACTCGTTCAGGTTCAGAATCTGGCCAACCTATTATTTCCCTCAGCACCCCAGAGGCCAACTTCCCAATGTTCAAAACCCCACACCTCCTCAAAATATCCCAAAACAACAAAATCATCCCACTACTCTACCAAAGAACCAATGTAACACTTGTCATACCCCAAACAACGCTTCGTTACTCATTGAGAACATCAAAAACTCCGCAAATGACCATTTCCACGCCCATACCCCAAGCCACAACAACAATCCCATCTACGTGGAGACCATGCTACTCTCCACCTAACCTATATCTTGCACACCTGAGTCTGATAATAAGGATCTGCTCATCAGAAACTTGGCTGAGGAACTTAAGAAACGAACCAGCCAAATTCAGGGCATCGATGGAAGCAAAGGGATCGAAGTGTTGAATTATGAGGACCTCTGCATACAACCGGATGTCAAACTGCCTGAGGGGTAAAAACCTCCTAAGTTCAAAATGTTTGATGGTACAGGTGATCCAAGGGTCCATCTGAGGACATACTGCAACAAGTTGGTCGGAGTAGGAAAAGATGAAAGGATTAGCATGAAGCTATTCATGAGGAGTCTGAAAGGAGATGCGCTATCTTGGTACATCAGCCAAGATCCCAAGAAGTTGTTGAGCTGGGTAGGTCTGGCATCTGACTTTATGGACAGGTTCAGGTTTAATACAGAGAACGCGCCAGACGTGTTCTATATCCAGAATCTAAAGAAGAAGCCTATGGAGACATCTCGCGAGTATGCTACTCGCTAGAGGTCCGAAGCTGCTAAGGTTAGACCCACCATAGAAGAAGAACAAATGAACATCTTTTGTGTCCGGGCTCAAGACCAGCAATACTATGAACGATTGATGGTGATTGAGAACCATAAGTTTTCCGACATTATAAAACTGGGGGAACGAATTGAAGAAGGTATTAAGAGCGGTATGGTTACAAACCTCGAGGACTTATAAGCTACAAATAAGGTGTTATAGTCTGGTGGTGTGTCTAAGAAAAGGGACGTAGGGGCTGTGATGGTTGAACAAAGGACCAAGTCTCCCGTCAAATACCAAACCTACCCAATACCTCCACTCACATACCAGCAAACCCTTAATTACCAAGCATCCTCTTACCAAGCTCCATCACCAACTTATTAATCATATCCACCTCCTACATATCAACCTACCTCACTCATATACTCCCAACCCGCTCATGTATACCAAACTTACAATGCCCAACCATCCCATTATCAATCACCCCCTACATGCAAAAATTTCCCTAGGCTCCGACCTAATTTTGATCGAAGACCTCCAAAATAATATACAGCCATCATCGAGCCCGTCGACCAAATATATGAGAGACCTAAATCCACTGGTTATTTTACCCCCATCCCTGCTATAATCCCTGAGAACCCTTCCCAGTTGGTTAACTCAAACAAGTCCTGTTCATACCACTCCAGCATGAAAGGACACACCGTCGATGAATGTCGCTCCTTAAAAGACAAGATACAGTCTCTGATCGATAACAAAGTCACTGGGGCAAAGGAAGCTGCTTCGAACGTCCATAACAACCCCCTACCGGACCATAATTGTAAGGGTATTCACTTGATTGAAGTAGAGGATGATTGGGATCCCGAATGATCCATCGAGTTGATCGCAAAAGGCGATGACCCAAAGAAACTAGCAGTTACTCTCAATCTGAAATAGTCTAGATCCAACCATCTAAGGAAACTGAGGTTGATATGTCTATACCTCTTGAGTTTGAAGCAGCGCCATCAACAAAGGCACCAACACCATGTGAGATTGCAGTCTTGCCACCCAAAGAACATATTCCATTCGAAGTGAATGTAGCCGCGCTGATCTCAGTAGCGATGTCCACCATGCTGCCATTCTACACAAATGCCGATTATACAGCCGAGGCAAGAAGGAAGGGTAAGGTCAGAATTGAAGTGATTGTCGAAGCCCAGGGTATGACAAGAACTAGCAGAGTCTATACCACTGAACACCTAGCTGAATCAAGCAAGTAGGCCTCCAATTGGCCACCCCTCATTGAGACAGGTCCGGATGACATTTGGAGGAAAATACAGGACAAGGAGTATTGGTCATCGACCAGTTAAACAAGACGCCAGCACAAATATCCATCCTCTCATTGCTCCAGAATTCCAAAACAAACAAGAATGCTCTGTTAAAGCAACTGAGTGAAGCATAAGTACCAAGTAACACCACCGGCGGGGAAATGGCTAATATGGTGGGACATGTGCTGGAAAGACATAAAATAACCTTTTATGAGGACGAGCTGTCGCCTGAAGGGCTAGGTCACAACAAAGCACAGCACATCACCATACAGTGTGAAGACTATTTTATCACCAGAATCCTGATCGATGGGGGTTCCAACTTAACATATGCCCATTGGTAACACTCAAGAAGTTGGGCAAAGGGCTGCATGAGATAAAGGATGGAGCAATAAATGTTAAGTCTTTTGATGGTTCTCAAAGGTCCACCATAAGTGAAATTAGTCTATGCCTGCAGATGGAACCAACCTAGTTCGAGGTCGATTTCCAAGTAATAGATGCACTTGTATCCTACAACTTGCTGCTAGGACGACCATGGATTCATGCTGCTTGAGCCGTAGCATCAACACTGCATCAGGCAGTAAAGTTCGAATGGAATTATCAGGAAGTGATCATTCATGGTGACGGCAACAACCCTATATACAGTCGTCAGACCATTCTGCCAATCGGAGGAAGAAAAAAGCTAGGAGGAGAAACCTACCACCACATCGAGCCGGTCAATGCTGTCGACAAAGACAAATGATGGGATAACAAGATCGAGAGTATATTTAATAGGAGTAGGTACAAACCTGGCAAAGGACTCGGCAAGAACCTCCGAGGGATCTCTAAACCTATAAAACTTAAAAAAATATGGCACTACCTTTGGTTTAGGATATGAATACACCTAGGAAGAGTTCAATAATTGGTCGCCCCCATGGCGCAGTCCTTACTACATATTAGAGCAACCAATACCACAACTGGAGCAGACTTTCCAACAGGCCGACATCGTTTATGGGACAGATGAAGAAAAAGCACTCGTGGCAGTGAAAAACATATTTTTAGAAGACAATGATATGGATTGTTGTGTTATTCTCGAGGAGGAGGGGGAGAAAGGTCCTTCTATACAGGCTGTAAGCAGAGGGGCACACTTCAACAATTGGGCCATTAGGACAATAAGAGCCCGACCAGCCTCGGGGTAGCAAGGCTAAAACAAGCATTATTCACTATTTTATTTACTGGATGATTTTCTTTTGGAATTTTTAGATTTCCACAATAAGAGCTTCAATGTTCGAAATAATTATTTAATTTATCAAAAGTATATTTGATTTTTTCTATGAATTAACATTTATTTCAATCATTTTTCTCCTAACTTTACCAATACAACATTACTATTACTTATCTTGGTGAACCAATGATTGTGACATACAATGAGAAAAACGCAACAAACAGACATTGATTTAGAAGAAGATGACATACGTGACGAGATTGTCAAAGAAGTTGAAAACTTTGAGAACAGACCTAAGTCCAACCTGGACGAAACCGAAATTTTTAACCTGGGAGATGTAGAAAACATCAAAGAAACACGAATCAGCATTCACCTATAACCATCAGAGAAGAAAGAAAATACGGAGTTTCTAAAGGAGTGTGAGGACATATTCGCCTGGCCGTATGATGACATGACTGTTCTAAGTACGTCTATTGTGGTTGACAAACCGCTAACCGATCCAATGTCTCCACCGGTAAAGCAAAAGCTTAGAACGTTCAAACCTAATATGAGTCTGAAAATCAAGGAAGAAGTCACCAAGCACATCAAAGCTAAGGTTCTCATGGTGGTTGAGTACCCGACATGGTTAGCTAATATTGTGCCAGTGCCAAAGAAGGATGTGAAGGTCAGAGTCTGTATCGGCAATCGGGATCACAACCAGGCCAGTTTGAAAGATGACTTCGCTTTAACGAATATACACATCCTGACTGGCAATTGTGCCAAGCATGAGCTACAGTCATTCATGGATTGTTTGATTGGTTATCATCAGATCTATATGGATGAAGAAGACGCTGATAAAACGGCTTTCATTAAGTCGTGGGGAGTGTATTGTTACAAGATGCCATTCGACTTGAAGAATGTGGGGTCCATCTATATGAGGGCCATAACAACCATTTTCCATGATATGATTCACAAGGAGATAGAGATATATATGGATGATGTTATCATCAAATCCGGGAAGGCCACTGACCACATGGAAGATCTAATGAAGTTTTTCAATAGACTGCAGAGGTACAACCTGAAACTAAACCCCACAAAAGTGTGCATTTGGGTTTCCCGCTGGAAAGTTGCTTGGGTTTATTGTGAGCCGCCGAGGAATAGAACTGGATCTATCGAAGGTCAAAGCCATTCAAGAATTATCACTGCCAAAGAACAAGAAAGATGTGATGAGTTTCTTAGGAAGGCTGAACTACATCAGCCAATTCTTAGCACAGTCTACAGTTATCTGTGAACCAATCATTAAAATGTTAAAAAAGGATGCCGCTACCAAATGGACCGATGACTGCCAGAAGGCTTTCGATAGAATTAAGGAGTACCTGTTAACACAACCAGTCTTAGTTCTTCCCGAGTCAGGTAGACCCTTATTACTCTACCTTGCAGTGTTAAACTAAGCTTTTGGCTGCATTCTGGGGTAGCATGATTAAACAGAGATAAAAGAACAAGCTATTTATTATCTCAGCAAGAAGTTCTCCCCATACAAGGCTCGGTATTCTCTATTGGAACACACCTCCTCTACTTTGACATAGGTAGCCCAGAAGTTGAGGCATTACTTATGTGCCTATACCACGTACCTCATATCAAGGAAGGATCCTTTGAAGTATATCTTTCATAAACCCATGCCCACCAGCAAGCTAGCCAAGTAGCAAATCCTATTGAGTGAGTTTGATATTTTTTACGTAACTCAGAAAGCAGTGAAGGGAAAGGCACTGGCAGACCACCTTGCTGAAAACCCTTGGATGGAGAATATGAACCCCTAAAAACATATTTTCTTGATGAAGGGGTATCATTCATAGGAGAATACATTACAGAACCCTATGAAGGTTTGAGAATGTTGTTCGATTGAGCAACACACTTCAAAGGAGTTGGAATAGGACCAGTCTTAATATCAGAAACTGGTCAGCATTATCTAGTGTCTGCCAAACTCAGGTTCCCCTGCACCAATAATATGGCCGAGTATGAAGCCTGCATCTTAGGGCTCAAAATGGCCATTGACATGAGCGTTCAAGAGCTGCTAGTGATTGGACATTTAGATTTACTTATACATCAGGTACGAAAAGAATGGGCAACCAAGAACTCCAAGATACTCCCGTATTTGCATCACGTACAGGAATTGAGAAAGAGGTTCGTAAAGATGGCATTCTAGCATGTTCCTATAATCCAGAATGAGTTCGCCGACGCATTGGCTACCCTATCTTCTATGATACAGCATCCGGACAAGAATTGCATTGATCCCATTCCGGTGAAAATTCATAATCAGCCAGCTTATTGTGCTCATGTTGAAGAGGGAGCGGACGGAAAGCCTTGGTTTCATAATATTAAGGAATATTTGGCAAAAGGTGAATAACCAGAGCTTGCCAATCATATTCAGAAATGCACACTTTTGATATTGTCCAACAAGTTCTTTCATAGCAGAGGAATCCTGTATATGAGGACTCCAAATTTGGGACTGTTAAGATGTGTTGACACAAAGGAATCATCCAAGCTGCTAGAGGAAATTCATGCTGGGACTTGCGGTCCATATATGAACAGTTTTGTCTTAGCAAAGAAGATACTCCGGGCTGGTTACTTGTGGATCACTATGGAAACAGACTGCCTCCAGTATGTCCAGAAATTCCATCGCTGTCAGATACATGCAAACATGATAAAGGTACCTCCAAGAGAGCTCAACACAAAAAGCTCAAGCTCACCATGGTCGTTCACTGCCTGAGAAATGGACGTCATCGGACCAATCGAGCATGCCGCTTCCAATGGACACAAGTTTATCCAAGTAGTAATCAACTATTTCACCAAATGGGTCAAAGCAGCATCTTACAGAGCAGTAATTAAGAAAGTCATGGTAGACTTCGTCCACAACCACATTATTTGTCGATTCGGTGTTCCAGAGTCAATCATTACTGATAATGGCTCCAACCTCAACAACGATTTGATGAAAGCTATGTGTGAAACCTTAAAGATCAGACACAAGAATTCCACAGCCTACAGGCCTCAAATAAATGGAGACGTAGAAGCCGCCAACAAGAATATCAAGAAGATGTTGAGAAAAATGATAGAGAAGCATAAATAGTGGCACAAGAAGTTATCATTTGCTCTATTGGGGTATTACACCACAATCCGCACATCAACCGAGGCAACACCTTATATCATGTTTTATGGTACAGAGGTCGTCATCCCCGTGGAAGTAGAAATTTCTTCCCTAAGGATCATACATGAAACTGAGCTCGATGACGCAGAGTGGGTAAAAGTCGTTATGAAGAACTAGCCCTTATAGATGGAAAGAGAATGAATGCAGTCTACCATGGTTAACTCTATCATAACAGAATGTCCAAAGCTTTCAACAAAAGGGTCAAGCCAAGATAGTTCACACAAGGACAACTGGTATTAAATAAAATATTTTCGCGTCAAGATAAAGCCAAAGGGAAGTTCTATCCCAACTGGCAGGGTCCGTACATGGTTCACTTGGTTTTGACAGGAGGAGCCCTCGTACTTGCAGAAATAGACGGAGAAGTCTGGACAAAGACAATTAATTCAGATGCAGTCAAGCGTTACTATGTGTGATCATGCTTTCCTTACATGATGTAAATTGAACTACGTCTGACCTAATTCTCATTTAAAAGGGGATACGTAGGCAGCCTTATGAGTTCGGTCACAATTCAACAAAATTTTCATTTCCCTCTGAAATTGGAAACTGGGGCAGAATTTTGAGGAGGACCCTCAAAATTCTGAAGTAATTTCAGTAGATCGACGCACGAGCAACAGTAAAAAACGTCAACCTATCAAACTGAAGCAGAATTTTGAGGAGGACTCTCAAGATTCCATAGCAAGAGAGGTTGCATTGTCGGATCATCTAAAAAACTATTTGAATTATACATTTAAGTCATACTTTTACAAAATCATGCAGGTTTATTTATTGAAACTGCTTCATTAAGCAACACTACCCTAATGATGCCGACGGTATCACCAGATCAAAGTAGAACAAGTCAAGCAAAGCTAGCGGGGATACGAACTAACCTTTCCCCCTTTACAAAACTCATGATTTTTCTTTGCATGCAGGCACAAGGATAGCGAAATTATTAAAACATACTGCGCAGTTATGGAACAAACATTGTTCAAGAATACGACTCTTTTCACCGTTACACTTGCCAATATTTGCAATCCGTACACCAGTGATGTCCCGTACGCCACAATGCTCCCAATAATCACAACACCGCAATATGCTATCAGCTAAGAAAATTCTACTGCTATTTGTTATTTTATTTATTGCATAAGGCTATTGTTCTGCCTTCCAACCTGCATACGGCTACTATTCTGCCTTCCGAGGTTAAACTCTACCTCTATCTACATATGCATTGCATAAGGCTACCATTCTGCCTTCCAGCTTGCATAAGGCTACTATTTTACCTTCCGAGGTTAAACTCTACCTCTATCTGCATTTGAATTGCATAAGGCTACCATTCTGCCTTCTAACTCGCATATGGCTACTATTATGCCTTCCTAGGTTAAGCTCTACTTCTATTTGCATCTGCATTGCATAAGGCTATCATTATGCCTTCCAACTTGCATAAGGCTACTATTCTACCGTCCAAGGTTAAGCTCTACCTCTATTGGACCTGCATTGCATAAGGCTACCATTCTGCCTTCCAACTTGCACAAGCCTACTATTCTGCCTTCTGAGGTTAGGCTCTACCTCTATTGCATCTGCATTGCATAAGGCTACCATTCTACCTTGTGAGATAAAATGATGTCTCCATCTGTATCTACACGGTTGAAAAATTGCCTCATACTACATTCCACGGCTGAAAGATCACCCCACACTACATTGCACGGCTGAAAGATCGCCTCATACTACATTGCACGGCTGAAAGATCACCTCACACTACATTGCACGGCTAAAATATCGCCTCATACTACATTGCACGACCGAAAGATCGACTCATACTACATTGCACGGCTGAAAGATCGCCTCATACTACATTGCATGGCTAAAAGATCACCTCATACAACATTGCATGGCTGAAATATTGCCTCATACTATATTGTACGGCTGAAAGATCGCCTCATACTGCATTGCACGGCTGAAAGATCGCCACATGCTACTGCATCCTTCATGGGCTGAAATATTGCCAACTCATCCAAAGGCGTCATCTTTCGGAGTCACCATCTTCATAGCCTGAGAACACCATGTCATGGCCCGAGGATTTTCTTTCAATCTTTTGTATATCATCATTCAAAGGCATCATGTTTTAGAGGCACAACCTCATAGACCGAGAACATCATTTCATCGCCTGCGAATCCTTTATTATACGCTTCATGGCCCAGGAAATCATGGTCTAAAGACGTCATCCTAACCATCCAAAGACAACATTCATGGTCCAATGAGAATTTCTATCATGCTTAAATTTACGCACAATATATGCTTGTATTGCTTATTTGCAGGTAAACCAACAAGCAACAGCCATCCTGGCAGGAGTGGTTTCGCTGCAGTGCCCACAACCATATCAAACCTAACAATTCCCGTAAACCGTCCACTCACCCAACCTTAGATATTGCGCCCGTTTTTGAAATATCTTCTTCGGCACACTCCGTAGGTGAATCCTAAACTACATACGGCCTGATTCTTCTAATACCAGGGATATATAGGCAGCTCGAAAGCTAGATGCGGCCTGAATCGTCCAAAACTATTTCATTCGGTCAAAATTGGCCATCATATCTTTACCCGACAACACTTTCATCCTTTCCGGGTAAAGAGGGGCAGTTGTAGATACCCAATTTTTTCCTATATATTTTCAATATGCAAAATATATATATATATATATATATATATATATATATATATATATATATATATATATATATATACATTTATATATATAAGCATATATGCATATATAAGCATGTCCAAATGTTTTAATATTTTTTCATAAATTTTTTTAAAGGTTTAAATTGAATTAATTTCCCCCTTTTTACGCATAAAATCTCAATAATTATGTCCAAAAATATTATTTGGGTAATTCACCTACTGTATTTTCATATTATTCCAAAATATGGCTAAAATAATTTTTATATATTTTTAATAAATTTATTTAGTATTTTTTAAAGCTAAATTGCACATAATTGCAATATTAGCCACTTTAAGGCCTAATTGTGTTTTGTATTTATAAAATCGAGTCTTGTATTTTAAATTGATATTTATGTGTTATAAATCATTTTGGCCTTTAAAATTAATTTTTAGAAACTTGCTATTTTTTTTAAAAGGGGAAAATGGCTATTTAACTCGTAGCCACATTTAGCTTTCAATTATAACCCAAATCGGACCACAAACCCAACCCAATTAAACCTACCGAACCGGGCCCAAACCCAATTTCATAAACTGACCCACCTACCCCTTCTAATCTCGTCCATTGATCATTCAGATCGACGGCCACTATTACGCCTTACCTTAATTAATCCCAAACGACACCCCAAACCCTTTCATTTGTTATAATCCGCCTCCTTTCAATCCCTCTCCTCTCAATTCTCTCTGCACCCTCACCGAAACCTTAGCCGCTGCCACCCTATTCAACCCTAATTACTTTTAATCCCTACCTAATCCATGGACTCACATGGCGTTTTGAGACATGTACTCGTCTACTGGTTACCTATTTTCGTGACTCCTTGGACAGAACTCGAAGAGATCTAGTCCAGTCTTGTTTCAACTTCTATCTATGCTCTATTTCCGGCCATCCATTGTTGTTCAACTCAGATCCTTTACTTTTTCGGCTAGATCGGTAACTTTTCAAAGTCTTTCCCACTTTCTCTAGGTTCTTTGAAACCCTAGCTTTAAGAGATTTTCGATTTTCATTCAGATCTATCTTAGTTCGGTACTTGTTATGAACTTCTTAGAGTTTCTCAAAAGTTCTCCGATTTTTTTTAAAAGTAACTCTTCATTTTCAAATTAGGGTTTCCTAAACTTTTCTCCGATTTTTGGTGTGTTTTTATGATTTTACTATGTTTCTCCATGTTTTCTGCTACCAGGTTCATCGTGCTAAAAGTCCTAAGTGTTTTGGCTCTACCTGGGTTTTTGAAACACTCTTGGTTTATTTTATACGCATGTTTGTTTCAATTAATTTCTTCATGTTTGGATCCTCTTATTATTTTAATCAGAGTTCTTACCATTCTTTTTAACTCGACTGTTTTTAAATACCCTAATTCCTTAAAAGGTTTTTCGTTATTTATTGCTATGGGTTTAAATATTTTTCTTGTTTCTATATGTTGATCTCCTTTACCTGTTACTATGTTTTCTTCACTTTTGATTCTATATGACCACTTGACCTTGTTGCCTACTGTGCTTCGAGTATGTTTCTTTACTACTGAATCCTAGCTTACTCCCGTTACTGCTGTATGTTTAATTTGCTCCTCTTTGTCAATATGTTTGACCCTGCATGTCTAGTATGCCTGTCCATCCCTTGCTATTTATATGTTGAAGTGCAGAGTCATAATTCTTTCTTGATTGATCTTGATTTCCTCAATGTTACAACTGATTGCAAAGGGTACCCCTTTAAACCCTAATTTTTACTCATTTTGTTTAAATTGATTGATTCCCTTCCTTTCATTACTGTGATAATTTACCTCGAACCCTTTCCCAAAATTAAGTATATTTTGTAATTAGACCCAAATATTTACCTTATTCTTTTACTGCCCCCTTATATGGAAAGAATCAATCTGTCTCCAACTGATTTCTTTCCTTAATTAACCCTATTAGTATCCGTTAAGCAGTGATTCCTTAATTAAAGGGAATCACTTTTGTTTATTGATTCTGATTGTGATTATTTCCATATTTGCGTTAAGACTTTACTTATTACCTTATTCTTCACTCGTTTTCGAAACTATAAATACCTTACCCTCTTTTCTTCAAAGACGAACAATTAAGTTCAGAACACACACTTACACACTCAAAACTCTTTCTTTCTCTATTACTATTTGTGCTATTGCTTTCTCTAGCAGGCTGAAAGTCAAGGCTACACTGTGGAATACTACTTACTTTTTCTTTTCTGCACTTTGCTTCTTTGACTAGTATGTCCTAGTTTAATTTTAAAGCTCCAACAACAACATGCTTCCTTATTTGTTTCAGTTTCTTTCAATTTTGTTCTACTTCTGTTTGTGGTTCTGTTAAGATGCATCACCAGCATGCTATAATATTCCCTTTCCCCTCTATATTAATTCATTCCCCTATGTTTGTTTCAAAGCATACTCTGTCAGTCACTTACTATGTACTTGCCATCCCAAGACCTTATCCCTTCAATGTGTTTGTGTTTTCTGACTAGCCTGTGATCATGCCAGCATCAGCCATTGTTGTGCATGTCCTGTTGATACCCATTTTTTTCCTGCATATTTTTTACACACAAAAATATTCTTAAAATAGCATGTACGTGCATATATAAGCATGACCAAAAGTTTTGGTATTTTTCCTTTAACCTTAAAAGATTTTAAATCAATTTATTGTCTATTTTTACACTACAAAATTCAATAATTATTTCCAAACTAGCATTTTTTGGTGAATAATTAATTTCATTCTCATATTTATACTAAGATATAATTAAGATAATTTTTGTGTATTTTTATACATTTTTTTGGGTATTGTCAAGATAAATTTCATATAATTGCAATTATAACTTATTTTACAATTAACAGCATTTTATAATCATAAAATCACTTTTATAATTTTTACATTAATATTTATATGTTTTTAATTAGTCCAATACCTTTAATTTATTTTCAAATCATTTTTTACTATTTTCTAAAAATAATAAAAGATGAAAATTGGCTATTTAACAAACAGTCCCATTTGCATTTCAATTATAGCCACAATTTAACCCCACCCCATCAGATTGTAATTAAACCCAAATGGCACAATACCCCATATGAACCAACCCAACCCAATGCCTGATTGACCCGTTCCACTCCCATTTTAATCTGAGCCGTTGATCAAACGAGATCAACGGCCCAGATTTAATTGCCATAATTAAACACTCACCTACCCCCCTTCCAACGTCTCATTTTCGAGACTCCTCATCTCTCTCTATCTCTCATTCTCACTCTATCTATCTGGTAATCTCTAGAAGCCATTTGGCTTCTCCCCTCCGACGGGGTCTGTTCACCTTCTCCTACCAATTCTCTCACCGGAACCTATGGCTCCTCACTACCTCTTAGTCATCTACCCGCCTCTCAACCACTCAATGATATCCTAGGCTCCTCAGATGAACCTGGAGCGGTTCACTCACCCCCATATGGGTCTCTTGCCGTTTTTCGACCAATCCCCGGCCGTTTGAGTAAGTTTGTAGTAAGTCTAGCTAAATATATGTCGTTCGTGAGGTTTGCCCTCTTTTCTGGGTTCCACGAAACCCTAGATTTCAATATTCTGGGTTTTCTATAACAGCTATTCGAAATCGATGAAATACAGATTCAAATGTAAACTCGACATCATAATAACAGTTAAACCATATAAGCGTACAGAACGACCACTCAAAATCAACTTCTGAATCTTATGGCTCAATTGAATCATCATATATATCATATCAGAACTGAAGTAAAAAAAATCAAACTGTAATATCCTTCTTAATATCGATGAATCGAGATGAAGTCAAATAACACTCTAAATCAAAAAAAAAAATCGAGCAAATGACAAAACTGAGCAAATCCATATAGATTATGTGAACTGTGCGGATAAAAATAATCAAGCGTTGAGAAGAATCATCTACATAGGACCACAGAGGCACATTCGAACATGAATCGCATCGAAGTATAAGCAATCAAAACAGATTTAATTCAACAGAAAGACGATGAAGAACGAGAAGAACCTGTGAAGGCTAAAATCGTCCAGAAATTCAACAACAACACCACTTCGAGTTCCAAAATCCACAACGAAATGATACTTCGAAAACCACTGTTATTACACAATTTGCTAGAAATTTGAAAGAAAATTTTCACTCAAAAAACCTCACAACTCTCGACCCTAACTATTCTCTCAATCTTCCGCGATTTTTCTTCCTCCAAACTCTTCTCTTCGCCTTCCCTCTTCTGCTCTCTAGGACTCTCCTCCGACTTTGCCTTCCGTCTTCCTTCGTATATAGCCAGAGCTCCTCTTCAAAATGTGAATGATAGAGAGGAAGATAGAGAAAGTATAGAGACACGGAAATACCGTGTCTCTTTCTAGAGTAGCTCCGATATTTTCAAGGTTAAAACGGGTTTGGGCTTGGGTGTATTTGTTTTGGGTTGGGTTGGGGTTTTGTTTTGGTGTATTTTTGGCCCAACAATTGTGTATATATATATGTATATATATGTATATTTTTGATTTATAAAATTGAAATTAAAATTAACCATTATTCTAATTAAACTCTAAAAATTATTTTAATAACTATTTTGTAGCAATTTTCAATTAAAACAATAAAGCTAAAATGAACTATTTTTTTTCCGATTTTCCTTCTAACTGTTTTTTCCAAAAATGCATTAATACTGAAAAAAAATGTAAAAACTAAAAATCTTAATGTATATGCATTTTTTTTGTATTTTTAATATGAGTTATCATGTGACTAATTAATAAAAGAATGCAACAAAATTTTTAAAATTGTAAAATCATTTTATTTGACATTTTTGGAATAATTTGCTTAGGGTAAAAATCACGTGCTCACACCTGCCCCTCTTTGCCCGGAAACACGAAGAGTTTTCGTGCAAAGACAAGTGAGCGGTAATGAGGGATTTTTACCCGTTCGCACATTCCGTGTGAAGCATTTTTGAAAAGTTTTGACCGTACCCTGCTTCACAAGTTGCCTACATATCCTGGGCTAGACAGGAATCAGGTCAGTGTAGTTCAGGAATGTCTGGTAGCTAGGACTACCAGGAGCTGTGATTTCACTGCGATTGCTGTTACTGCTACTGCTCACTGACCTTCCTTATTACACCATGTAAGAAAATAAAAGAAGCTAGTCTAAGCTATGAACTATGAGTTGCAAAAAGTCCTATCTAGAATCTCCAAACTTGTCTCTTAAACTCCTTTGTTGTCTTGTAATCTTGTACTCTCTCTTGTTGCCTTGTTATCCTGTTGTCCTGTACTTCTTCGCGTTGTTACTTCAAATCGTGTGTTGCGAGGTTGTTCCTTCCCCTCAAACGCTGAACTTGAAAAGATTCGGTCTTG
This sequence comes from Nicotiana glauca, assembly GCA_026770625.1. NCBI lineage: Eukaryota > Viridiplantae > Streptophyta > Magnoliopsida > Solanales > Solanaceae > Nicotiana > Nicotiana glauca. Next base: position 275,782 of record MU678758.1, read on the forward strand.
AATGTATTCCTCTGTTATCCAGGCGGGCTCCTGATTGCTAAACTTGACTTTAAATGTATTCCTCTGTTATTGCAGGCCGGCTCCTGACTACTGAAAATGACAAACAAAGAAACTTTCTTCCCCAGTTTGGAAAAACTGGGGTTTGTTACCTAATACTAATACGAATTTGAAAAATAAAACTTGGATTGTAACACCTCTATTCTTACAGGCGGGCGCCTGACCTTCTG